>BMAC01001290.1:101178-112323 GCA_014905375.1 Phtheirospermum japonicum | reverse complement strand
TCCAGCTCTCCTCCCGTTATCATTTGGATTTCACCATGAACGACCTGGGCTTGGTCAGGTCTTCTCGATCCAGCTCTTCCTCTGTCCTGAACATCCGCCCGACCATTCTTGCTTTGTGGGAAGCGGTCCACATTGTGATGTCCGGGCCTGGTATCACTTCTCCTTGTACCAACATATTCTTTTAGATGTCCAGCCTGGAACATTCTCTCCAGCTCGTCCTTCAAATGCGTGCATTCATCTGTGTTATGTCCATATTCATTATGGAAACGACAAAAGCGATCCGACCTTTCTTTTCTTGGCCTCTGCGAGTAAGTTTTGGGCCACTTGAGCTCTGGGTGACGCTCTATTGCCTGCAAAATTTCGCCCGGAGGTGTCGCCAGGGGGGTATATTTATCAAAATGAGACCTACCCATTGGTAGATCTGGTCTGGGCTTTTTGGTCACCACCCTGTCATCCCTGTCATACCTCTCTCTTCTCCTCTCGCCTTAGCTTCAGAGCTTCCTCTAAGTGGATGTACTTCTCGGCTCTCTCCAGGAGTTCTCCAAACTTCAATGCTGGCCTTACCACCAGGGACTGGAAGAACTCTCCCTTCCTCAAACCTTGCGCCAGAGCGTTTACAAGCAGCTCTTCTGACGCCGAGGGCACTTCCAGCTTTGTTGTTGTGAACCTATTGATGTAAGCCCGTAGGCTCTCATTCTCTTTCTGCTTTAAACTAAAGAACTCGAGCGGCATTTTTTGATACTTCCTACAACTCGTGAACTGATGTAGGAAGGCCGAGCTGAATCCATCAAAGTTGCCGATAGATCTCGGCGGCAATTGGCTGAACCAGAGCTGTGCCGATTTGGTAAAGGTCATTGGAAAGACCCGACACATAACCGAATCGGAAAATTTGTGCAACGCCGCTGCTATCTCAAAACGGTTGAGGTGGTCTGCTGGATCCGTCGTCCCGTTGTATTCAAAACCCAAGGATCGATAAGACGCTGGGACATCATCGCACATGACTTCCTCCATAAACGGGGTGCCTCGCCGTGCCGGCGGTGCAGCTGTACCAACCATCTTCTTCCTAAATTCACGCACCTCTTTCTGCAGGCTCTGCATCTGTTTAATCAGGCCAGGATTAACCTGGRTGGCCGTGTCGCCGTCAGACGTGGCCAGATGCTCTTCTCTGTCTGGCTGGTGGACTCGCTCCGTACGCCGGGCGTGCGGCGGCTCTGTTTCTGCCGCCGGGGGTGCCCGCGCCGGCAGTGTATTAGCCGGCGGCGATGCCATTTCCGCAAACTTTTTCTCGACCGCCGCCTCCACAGCTTTGCCAATCAATTCTGACAGCTGTGTCAGGAGCGACTCGTTGGGAGAGACACCCCCATCTACAGCAAGTCCCCTTGGAGGCGGTGGTATGGAACTCGGCGGAGCTGCCATGGCCGATCCCGCTGTCTCTGGTATCGATGATGATCCTGGTGCCTGTTGTGCTTGAGTATGCACGGCGGAACTCGAAGTGCCACCCAATTCCCCTATTAGATTTCGCTTCCAACCTTCTGAAGTCATCCTCACGCCTTAGCTCGATCGGATTCCCACAGACGGCGCCAATTGTTTCGACCTGAAATAGGACGTCCAGGAAAACGCCTGAAATCTGGAACACCCGCCTGATCTGCAACACAGAAACGAGTCAGGAAGGACCACCGGTGGTTTTCCGGTGGAAACCTCTCCGATGCTTAAGTCAGTAAGCGTTTGAGGTGTATTTCCAGAAAGATAAGAAGTAAAGCGTGTGTGAACATACCTCTTACTGCCCCCAAGTTGGGGTATTTATATCTTACCCCGGTGGAGACCCCAGCCGGGATCTCGGGAACACGTGCCGCAAACCATGGGCCGTTTTATGAAACATATTCGGAACAAGTGGTCCCACTTGTTCCCTCTCGGGTAAGCTGGTGGCCAGGTCTGTTTAGACCCACTCTGGTTCTGATTGTTATCGGTGTCGTTTCTTCTCTTATTCCAGGTCTGTCAGGCACATATATGGGTTCTTCCTGGTGGGGGACCCCCTCTTCCGGGATCTCGGGAACATGGTCCCTGAATTAAGGGCCATTCAGTTAGCGGATTCTGAKAAGTGGTCCCTACTTGTCTTTTTAGTCCAAACCTCAAGCAGGTCTGGCCCGGAGTCCATTTTCTCCGAAAGAGCTTTGACCACTCTTCCTTCACGCCAATTCGTCCCCTCCTATCTGCTACCAATTTCAGGTCTACCTCAATCCAGGCCTGACCAATATGGCCCCATCAACTCTTAAGCAAGTGTTGGAGAGGGTGACACCTCCTTCATTTGTGGATCTTAGTTGTATTGAAGTTTGAATTTGCTTTTGAAGGTTGTAATCTAGACTTGAAGTTTTTGGTGTCCAATGCAAATTGGTAGTAATCTTTCCCTTTACTCTTATGTGTTATTATTGATTGGTGGTTCTTGTTTTTGTGTTGGTTATTAGGCTTTGGTTTATATTGTTTTCTTTTCATTGTTCTTCAATTTCTCTTTTTATCTTTTAGTTTGCTCTTGTTCTTGCAAAACTCCATTGTGCATCTTGAAACTTTTTACTCTTCAGCTAACAACACTTGGGTTTTCAAAAGACATATGGGACTTTCCTCTTTGATAACTTTGACTTCTTTACATTTAATGCTCTTTGACTCTTTCAATTTCAAGCTTTGTTTTTCCCTCCACTTTACCTTTGAAGTTTTCAAGCTTTCTTAGTTTAGTAGATTTTAATTTATGTAGGGTTGTTAATTAGGTTCCATTTATGTCATTAAAATTAGTTAATTTCAAGCAAGCTTTAATTTTCATTTTCATGCCTTAGTTAGTAAATTTTCAAGTTATCATTTCAATTCAAGTTTTATCATAAAACTCAAACCAAATCAATAACTTAATGCTTTCCTAGTGTAGATTAGTGTAGCTAAGATTAACAAGAGAGTAAGTAAAAAATACCGACCGCCGATAACATCTATCCTTGAGAGACACAACTAGGGAAAACATTACCGCTCTACAATCGACTCAGTACTATTGCGGAGACGATTTCTTAGAGTGTTAAGAAATTTTCGATCAATGGGCTTAGAAGGTGAGGCTGGGCCCCAGGTCAGCTTCACAAATATAATCTTTTAGTACTGGTCCCCACCACTTGAACGAGATTTCCTCATCCGGATCCCTTTTACATATAAAAAGATAGAGCATCCTAGTACAGCGTTATTATTGTTAATTGAACCTTGGAAGGCCAGAGCGGATATTTGCTAATCTGCTTTATCTGAGCATAATGGAAACACTCCACAGAAATTGGGACAAGGTTTTGAATGTATGTCATAGAGTTATGGTACTTTTTTAGGAGTTGTTCTCAGTAGGACACTAAAAAATATTATCCCACCTCGGATAGTAGGAATTTTCTATGGCCCTCTAGTATGCCC
This sequence comes from Phtheirospermum japonicum, assembly GCA_014905375.1. NCBI lineage: Eukaryota > Viridiplantae > Streptophyta > Magnoliopsida > Lamiales > Orobanchaceae > Phtheirospermum > Phtheirospermum japonicum. The sequence continues at coordinate 108,900 of BMAC01001290.1, read as the reverse complement.
TATTTTCTGGATATCTCTTTCTCAGTTGCTGAAGAAGATATAAGCTCGGCATATTAATCCTTAAAATGCTTTAAATCTTCTTGGATTTTCTTTATTGAAGTATTAGAGAATGGTGCTTTGGCTTTGGACATTTCAAGGTCCTTTTTATACCTCATTGCCTTGGGCTATTGAGCACTCTTTTTTTCTATTCAGGAGCATGGTTTGATTAGTTTTTGTTGTTCCAATTCTGCAAGACATGAGGGGTTATTGTCTAACTATTCCTTTACAGTTGCCTCCGAAAGGGTGATAGTCGATGCGAATACCTGATATTTAAAGAAATATGGTTAGAGAAACACATGTGCAAAGTGTGAAGAATGGATGTATTTTTTTTACCTTGGCAAGATGACACATCATACAATGAGTTAGCCTGGACTTTGTGTATTATAAGGCTTTCTGCATATTGATTTCAGGAAGAAGAGTGGTTAGCATGGGGCGGAATTACTCCATGTTCATGTTATCCATCAAAGTTCAATCTTAGGGTGGATCACTAGTACCCTTGTTAGCTCGAATCTTGATCCTTTGGGTAGGAAGAGTAACCCGGTGTTTTTTCTATTCGCTTGTGGTGCTGGGAGTTGCAGATGAAGTATGGGTATGGGTATGTGCTATTTTGACCTCAACGTTTTTAAGCCTTTATTGACTTTGTAGACTTACGTGCTTCATCTTTCTTTGAGCATTAGGGGACTAGTTAGTAGGCATATTGGGTGGTGTCGACTCTAACTTCTTGAATAGTGATTTATGAAAAGGGAAAAGTGGTATATCATGAGAGCACATTTAAAGTATGATGTTGATATTATAAAGTGTAATATTTTTACTAGCAATACTGCATGCAGAATATGCAATCTTTTGGCTTATCCCAAATTGGGATATTAACTGTGGTGGATTAATTATGAGGATGGCATTGAAAGGATAATTCTTCACTCATTAGTTCTAGCATCCTAGACGATCACATGAGCTCTTCTAAGGATATTTAATTCTATAGAGTTAGCTATTTTAGTTGTTTGGAAGGGAAGGGCCAACCTCCCAAGGTATTAAATATGAAGAACCTAGTCTTCCAATATTTATGTATGAAGGTAGATCGGTTAGAAAATGAACATTATGGCATGATATTAGATAAAAAAAAAAGGGGGTATTTTTGGATCTATGAGCCCGAAGTAGTAATGAAAGAAGTATATCGGGTTCCTCTTTCTGGAATCCACATACGATTATGAATCATGTCATGAGGCAGATGGGTTTTGGAGGAAATTAATTTAGGGATAACTGATATTCTATGCTTACAGCAATGAGAAAAAATTGGAATGGTAAGTGCATGATTCTATGTAACTGATATTTAAAGAAGGTGTTATATACGGGGGGTTGTTGATTGTATCGAATTGATCAGCCTAGATAATGTTAAAACTACTTGACTGTTCGAGTAGATCTGATAAATCGAGTTGAGTTAATCCCTTTTTCAAGAAGGGATTAACTCATTATCCATAACGACTCAAATGGACTCAAGCCTTTCAATAAGAGCTATCACCTTCAGCCCATGGTCTTGGACTGAAGAGCCCTCAGTCATACGACACCTGAAAACATCCTTAGATATCTGATATCTCTCTTGTATTTTTATCTCACCATACAACTCTTACAGGTGGAGAAGGATCTCAAAAGCATTATCTAAAGCCTCATTCTGCCTCTACAACTCATTTGACATCGATGTCATCATGTAGCATCGAGCTTGCAGATTGTCATCACAATGACGAACATATTCTGCATACTCACCTGATGTCTTATCCTGAGGCCTTGTAGGAGGTATTTTGTCAAGTACATAAGCCTTCTTCCCAGAGTAAGGACAATCTTAAGGTCTTTCAGCCAATCGACATAATTTGGGTCAATTATTTAATTGTGATCAAGTATGGATGCAATTGGCTTCTTACCCAGTTTAGTAGAGTTATCTACAAAAATAATAGAAGCGGAAAATGAGTGAGTTATTGGAAAATTATATTCATTTAACATAAGATATATAATATTAAATATCTTCCACTATTTTATTCAAGCTTTATTAACCCCATAATAAAATTTGGAAAACTAATTTTGTTTATAGTGGGCTTGAAGTCCAATATAAATATTTCACACCCCAATTATATGAGCCCATGAAAAATTCATGTTGGTAGTCAACTCTTTAACAATTGTATCAATATACAACCTTTAAGAATATTTTGCCTCACTATTTTCCATACATCCCAATATTATGAGCTCATATGGTGCTAAGTGTCATACATAACCCATCAAACATTCGTGTAGATGGAGCATCAAGATATCCCACGACTCATGGCCAACATAAAGATGAGTCCACCTCACGAGCATCTCAATGATTGGTAGAGATCACAACTTTCCAACACAAGATCACCCCACGACTCGTGGCCAGTTACCACGTTTGGTAGCATCGTCATGTCTTCTACCTTTGATGGAAGGCATGGAACGATATATCCAACATAACTTGTTCATTTTACATGATATAGAATTAATTAAAATTAAATTCATTTTTAAGTTTAAAAAACTTGGGGTTTACTTTGCAAGACCTCATCAACCTGAATTACTAGGTGTGTTTTTATTTAATGCAATATTCATTATATGAAGTGCAATCATAAAATATTAAATAAATCTAACATGCATCATATGCAATAAGCGGTGAAATGATCATGGCCAGCCTATGCGACCCATTGGAGCCAACAATTGGTCTAGGTTAATCTAAGGGATAAAACAAATAGAACTACTTCTATTACATGTTATATATAAAACTCATACAAGCATGAGTTTTTAATCATCTATTCTATTACAACTCGTAAGATTACCCACATAAGCGTGGACCTTTGGCATCGAACGTCCTCCAATTAAAATTAGAAAACTTTGCCACCTAGTCCACTTTCGATGCAAAATCTAAGACTTTTACAAATAATTGAGTAGGAGGCTAGCAAGCCCCAAAGAATCCAAAAACAATAACATACAATCACATTGGTTATAGGCTCATGATCATCCCTAAATAAATCATGCAAACATTCATCACATGAAATTAAAGTATAAGAATTTACCAATTTTGTGTGTTGATTTAATTTTTTGGGATAAATAAATAAATAAATGTGTATTATTATATATATTAAAATAATAAGTTTCAAAATTAACCTTTTAATTTTTAAAAGAATAATTAATTTTTTTTAATTATATTAATAACCTGACCATATTGGTCAGGCCCTTCCAAACTAAAACAATTGCAGTAATAAGTCCTCTGCAATGCAGACAAGCGGCCAAGCCCCTTTTCCTTATTTCTTCTCCTCAAAAGATGGCTTAAACACAAAAGTCTTTTCAGAATCATTCAACCGCCTTTATATATATATATACTAGAATCCAACCCGCGCTTCGCTGATATATATATATATATATACACACACACACACACACACACACACACGATTAGACAAAAAAAAAAGTATATCAACTTTTAAAAAAAAACTTGATTTCTATTGTAATGGCAATAAAAAAAATATTTATATACATTAAATTATTGTGCAGATATAAGATTTACAAAGAAAAATAAATCAAGTATTTAATTGTAAGATTTTAAAGTAAGTAAGACTAATTTATTTTTCAGTGAATAAGTGAGGTTAATGACATACATGGTAATTTATATTGATCTACAGTCATTCATGGTATACATTTTTAAATAATTGAATTAGGTATATTTGGATAATTATTTATACAATATTATTTTTCTCTACCTAATATAATTATTTATTTATAATATTTCATCCTGATAATTGAGTTTTATCCATTTAGGTAAAAATATATTATAAATTAATAAAAAAAAAATGCATTAGAATAAAACTTAAACCCAAAGTATAGAAAAAATAAAGGGACCAAATACTAAAAAGAAGATAATAAAAAATAACTTAAAGAAGATAAAAGTTGCAGCCAAATAAAGGCCCTTGAGCCAAAAAGAGCCCAAAATTAAAATATAACTCACTAATAATTTGATGACAAATGTTGTGTTCAAAATCCTACTTGCAACCTTTAATATAGATAGATAGATTAAAAGCAAAATCCAAAACAGAAAAGAAAAGAAAAAGGAAGCAATAGAAAAAGAAAAGAAAGAGGAGTATTAAAAGCAAAATCCAAAACAAAAAAGAAAAGAAAAAAGAAACAAAAGAAATAAAGAAGAAGAAATAGAAAAAGAAAAGAAAGAGGAACTCCAATTCCATGGTGACATATGTCACCTTCAAAAGTTGGCAGGATATAAGGTATATATATATATAAATTATTCTATTCGTGTATTTAATAAATTGAATCAACATTCAATTTTCATTAAAATACAAGTTCTTTCATATTTAAAATACAAAATTGATTTATCCAATTATTAAACCAGATAAAATAAATTTTATAATAGACAAAATAAATTCTTCTAACAATTAAAATATGTTTATCACATAAACATAAATTGAATCAAAATCCAATAAAGAAAAACGCAAACTGTGTCTCTGATACCATTGCTGGATTCGCTATAACCACACAGAGTCTACGCAGCGGAATTTAAAATTTTGTAATTAATTAAAACAAGCATATATCAAATATATACTCACCCCCATTGGTTTTTTTTAGCTATATTAATGGTCGTCATTTTCATTATTATTTATTGAATACAAATTTTGATTCTTAGGAAAAATAAATTAAGACCTCTCAATCAGATTTTTCAAGCGAAAATCGAGAGAGAATCAATTCCCGATTATATGGCTAACACCGAAAGTACTCGCCGTACAGATCCAAATGTATCCCCTCTAATCGAGTCCACTTTTTAGTTGCGACACCGAAAAAATTCTTCGTTAATAGAATTGTTCCATTTTTCAAATTAATTGTAGGAATAGCAAGTAATCCAACAATTAACAATTGATTAAAAATTAATTATTGTAAAAAAAATTATCAATTAATTATCATTTACAAATTGAAGACTAAAATAAAATATGAAGAGATAAGGTGATTTGATTTTTTTTTCTTCTATGTTATCGAGGCTTGCAACTTTTGGTTTTCAAAAGTTTTAAAACTTTTGTTTTGTTCTTTTTCTTCTCAAAGAGGACAGTTGCCCACTTATTTTAAAATGTAGGTCTCCTTTGTTTTTGTTTCAAAAGAAAAGAAAACTGCAGCTTAGTAGGGTGTCTTTGCCATTTTTTCATTTTATATAATTCCAAAGATCCTTACCAAAACTATCTCTCCTTTTTGTAGTCTCTATTCTTTCTCAAATCCTCCCACACCATAAAAACCACCTCTCTTTCTCTTCTCCTTTGCGCTTTCAATCTCTCCCGCACCATCACAACAATGAAGATAAATAAAACTCCATCCGTGTCGTCCCACCACCAACACTCCGCCGTGTTGCCGCTCCACCCCGTCAGAGAAAAAATAAAATAAAATTGACTCCGGGCAACTGAGGATTGCAGCAACGCAGACAGTAGATTCTGATTTAGGTTGGAGTTTCACATTCAAGATTTTGCGTTTATAGATCCTGGTGAGTTCAGATTTTGGTACATGTGGGTTTTACATCATGGAGTCGCAAATTGATAGGTACTAGCGGGTGAGGAGGTGTCGATGCTGGTGTGCAGATTGGTGAAACTAGGGTTGTCGGTGGTGGAGAACTGGTTGGGTTGGGTATATTAAGGCTATCGAGCCAGTGCTTTTTTGAACATTACACAGTGCTTCTGCAATTATTTTTTGTGCTTTCGTTCAAATGTAATTGTGTTGGTGATAGTGACGAGTGCTTCTAAGAAAACTGTTGGTGCTTTCTTTTTCAAATGAAAGTGTGTTGGTGACAGTAACAAGTTCAATATCCTGAATTCTGGAGACCGCGCCTTCATTCGGGTCGCAACCCCCTCAACAAACCACTCAACAACTTTGGACGGCGATCTCGCAAACGGGGTTCCATCTCCATCGTGGTTTTTGGCGACGCAAAACCCTCACGCTCCTCAGCCTTCTGCCCGGACCACACCGTTCCCCTCTGTTGCAGTGCCGCCGCCGTCTTTCCCGTCTTCGGCGTTTCCCCCAGAAACGAGCAACCTCACCGGAGATTTCTCTCCAGCAGCCGCCGCTGGATTTCTCGACTCAACGGCCACCCATGACTTTTACTCTCAGTCGCAAGCAACCTCGCCGGAGGTTTCTCTACAACAGCCGTCGCTGGATTTCTCGACTCAACGGCCACCCATGACTTTTTACTCTCAGTCGCAAGCCACCTCGCCGGAGGTTTCTCCTCTTACCCTGCTATCCTGTCCGGTGGTAGGGGCTCCAGCCCTGTTTCGTGACGCCCAAGGCACTTCCGCCGCCCCCCGGTGGCCACCGCCTTTTCTTCTCCACAGCCTTCGTTTACGGCGCCTGTCTCTACTTCCAACTTTTTAAATTTTCCCGTCCCCGTCACTTTTGGCTCGTTGCCGGCGGGGTTTGTTTGGCCCCTTTCTTTTTCTACGCTGACACCGGATCTTGCCTCTGGTTTTTTCTCAGCCGCCCTTGCGACGGTGCCGCCACCTCCGGCCTCTTCTCCATCCAGGATCTCCGCGCCTGAGACGACGTCTTCGCCTCTTTCCTCGGACCCCTGCATTGCATGGCTATTTGCGTGCTTATTCTGCATTATCTGAAAAGCCTGTTGTTTCTGCTTTTTCTGCTGCTCCTCACGTGGTCAACGCTAGGCCTCTGTTTTCGGGCCCACTTGGTGATTTAATCCCTCAAAATTATTTCCCGTCCAGCACTTCCCTCGCCAACAGCGGACCAAGCTTGATGGGCCCATACTCCCAGCCCAATGTGTTTGATGCTTCACACTTAATGGCCTCCAGGCCTTCTCCCCAAGCCCGATTCAATGGCCCAACTCTCTTGGCCCAAGTCCAGCCCCCTACAACCCGGCATTGCGGTTCGACCCAAGCCCAGAGGGCCTCCATGCCCACACACATTCCTCCCCTCTTGGTAATATGGGTCAGCCCTTCTTGGAGCCTCCCGGGCTCGGGTGCCCAGCCCGATCCCACCCCACCGAGACCGTCCCTGTTGGACCTCTTCTTTGGGACGCCCCCAATCAAGAAGGGAGATTTCTATTCGATCACCATTGATGAAGACCGTTATCAAATTCGTGTTTCGTTTCTCTTAAGAGGAGATTTCTCGTGAAGTGCTAATATCTTTATTTTTGTTTGTAATTTGAAAAATTATTTAGAGTATGATTGGTCGTGTAGGGGTTTTGGCCCCCAATCTTATTTTATTTGATGCAAATTGGTGTAGGGGACTCGACCCCCCCCCCCCCCCCAAGTTTCTTTTTCTCCTTTTTTAATATATATTCAGAATTTATTAAAAAAAACCCTGGTGAGTTCAGATTTTGGTACATGTGGGTTTTCCATCATGGAGTCGCAAATTGATTAGGTAGCGGGTGAGGAGGCGTCGATGCTGGTGTGCAGATTGGTGAAATTAGGGTTGTCGGTGGTGGAGAACTGGTTGGGTTGGGTAGATTAAGGCTATCGAGCCAGTGCTTTTTTTGAACATTACACAGTTGCTTCTGCAAGTATTTTTTGTGCTTTCGTTCAAATGTAATTGTGTTGGTGATAGTGACGAGTGCTTCTAAGAAAATTGTTGGTGCTTTCTTTTTCAAATGTAAGTGTGTTGGTGACAGTAACAAGTTCAATATCCTGAATTCTT
>BMAC01001290.1:86497-101153 GCA_014905375.1 Phtheirospermum japonicum | reverse complement strand
AAAACCAAATTATGTTTGACCATTTTAGGTTCACGACTAACACTATCAGTAGGGTTACAACTTTTGTAAGTTTATAAATAATAATTTATTATATTAATTAATCTAATTAATTAATTCTATTGATATTACCTTTTTAATTTCAAGAACCTACAAATCATGGCAACATCTAGCAAGTATCAAGATTACCCAGTGTTAGGTGAAATAGTGAGCAAACCTATTTCATTTGCAAGTCAATACATGTACGATACTTTCGACAACTAGTTTCCGATTAAATCTTGGTCACGGATTGATGAGTCGAAACCCAATTAATTTAATAGATGTGATTTCATTTCAAGTTTAAGTATTCATTTATGAATCAATATTCATCGTGCCCTGGCCAAGGTCTTTGAATCACGAATTATGAAAATTCACAGGACTTGTCCGTAGATAAGTGTCGAGTTCTATGTTGGCTACAAACAAACCCCACATGCACATCGATACAATACCCAAAATACCCATTTACGATTGTCAAGCAATCAAAAGATAAATCTAAGCATTGCATGATATGCACAAGACTACCATCGTGTCTCAAGTCAAATGATTAATCATGTATATTGCAATATGAAAATTCTTATTCGACAGACAAATCTTCCAGTTAATAATTTTCATCTTGTCATGTTCAATGAACTTGTTCTCCAATAAGCACCCACATATATGCACTCGCGTCACAACGCTAATGTTAATGGAATGCAACATCATTGTCTCACAAGCGTGCATCATATGCGCAAGTCTTACCGAGCTATTTAATGTCCTATCTCGAAAATTTTATTGACTTGAAACATGTTTAAGACCAAAGCCTTAGAGACATATAGCATGATTGTCATCGTATGCGCAATCATATCTCATAGCTTAAATTGGTTTAACAACTTTATTATATGTGTAATTATAATAAAAGCGAAAATATAAAATAAAGAAAAATACCTTTATTAATATAATTTTCAATAAAATCATTATACAATTTAAATAAAATCCAATTTAATTGGAACGTCGAACACTCCATTCTAACATGCATCACGATTATTGACCGTAGGGTAGTGCTATGCACATTGCTAATGGTCCATGCATATATATGTCTATACACGTGGACCAACATTTACTATTCACGAATCATGGTGTCAACATGCATGGGGAAGGCTATGGTGCCGGATTCTACACGGCATACACACTCAGCATAATTTGCTTTCCATAACTTTTTACTTTTTCGCTCAATAATCTATTAAAGAACCAAAGGTCTTGTATGGATGTGTTTCCATGTCTAATCTTTCAAAATGAACATTGGGAATTTGTAGGTTTTCTAAGGAAAAACGAAAATATATTGACTTAGTTGTTTGAGTTTGTTTGGAAAAAAAATAAATTTGATTATAATTTTAAATTGCTATTGGATAAAGACTTGTGTGGTTGTAGCAAAAAAATTATTTGATTATAGTTTTTGGTGTGTAAATTATATAGGTTTTTTGGATGATCATAACGAAAAACTTTCTGATTGTAACAAAATTCTAATCCCTTGAGAAAATGAAAATGATTTCCAGGTAAACTTTACTAAACAAACACAAATCCATTATTTGAAATGGTTGGAAAATGGAAAATAGGACTTGCTAACATATCCATACGTTTAGCCAACAAAAATTTCCCCCAAAATCCCATTATTATTGCCATACCATGTAATATACTACCGTCAAGATTTAACATCATGCAAACAAATAAGCTTATTTCAGCAAACAAGTCTAGGGTTCACCTTTAACATAATCCCCATTTTACATAAGCTTTGTAATATAAGCACCAACTAGTCATAAAACAAGTGCTTCTTAATTAAGGCTTTGCGAAAAGCAGTTCATTGCAGGTTTGTCTGTATTTGGAGTTCATAAGTTCTCAATGATTCTTAGGGAGGAAAATGAAGAAACAAAAAGAAAAGAAGAAAAACACATTAGATTTATAGGTAACTACTATATAGAAGGCTAGCATTATATAATTCTCAAGGATCCATCAGGACAGCTCATCCGAAACTGAAAAACCAGTATTCATATTCGAGACACAAAGATCGACTCTAATATTATCAAAGAAAGCACAGTCCAGTTAAAATGTAACTCTTTTTTTCGACATCTGCAGTTTTCTTGAGATGGCTCCCTTTCTCCAACTAGAACCCACCATCTGCCTCGTGGGACTGATAGAAATCATCTGCTCTCACGATGTTTACCTCTTCAAATTCGCTATCATCTGAAAAAAAACAATCCATTAGAGCTACCATTGACTGTACAGAAGAAATAGAACACATTATTGGCATATTTTCACTCAAGAAAGTTATAGGATATTAGTACTGGTGAATATAAATAGCACAACAATCAGAAGACAACTAAAATTAGGATGGTAAGCTTGTTTTCACTGCAAGGTTCCTCAAATAGTATTTCAGCATGCTCATTAAAAAAAAAAAAATAAAGGACTTTCAATGAAATGTACAAAAAACACATGCAACTTCAGAATGTGAAAAAAGTGCCCTAATTAGAAACACATGAAAATTCACTATTTTACCATCGGTATATTCTCATAGCACAGAAAAACATTTGCAGTATAACCTATAAAAACAAATAACAATACAAAAAAATAAAAAATAAACAACTCCGGGCAACGCCAGCTTTGTGAAGACAACACAACACAGTAACATCAGATTAGTTTTTCTAATATGATTTATTCTCACTTTCAACATGCATCAACTCCAATTCATAGGAATGAGCACTAAATGAGTCTCGATACTCCTCCCACTTAAAACATGATCATTTCTACCACAGTCCATTTTTACACATGGTAAAATTAAAAGAAAAAGAAATAAGTTGTATTAAGCTATGAAAGATGAGTCCCAAGGTTAGCAAACCTTTTCGCAAAGTCAGGGCAACAATGGCGTCATTTTCAACCTGAAAACACATAGCCATAATAAATGGATGAATATGACTCAAATACAAAATAAGATCCGATATGAAGAGAAATCATAAAGCAACAGGACAATATAATGGAGCTACAGTAAAACCTCTGTAAATTAATAGCCTTGGGACTACTAAAATTTGTTAATTTAGTGAGATATTAAATAATTTAGATAATTATTAAGAACTTAGTCCTAAATGGGACCGACAAAAAATGTTATTTAAGCGGGTTATGAAATAATCGAGTATTAAATTATCAAGGTTTTAATATACACAATGAGCAGTAATTTCTTTTGTTTTTGGTTACTTATAATCAGAATAATGAGGACGAACCTTCTGATCTGCAAGTGATTTTGAATCGTCTAATACTTCCTGATTGGCATCAATATCAAGCGTTGATCATTGACCGGTTTGATCAATGAGTTCCTGCAACTTCTCCTTAATCTGTAGAACTGTCTCACTTGGCACGCATTGCAGAAAGTAAGTTGACTTGCTACGCTTCACGCCGAATATACATCGCCTGTGTAATAAATCAATCAAAAGACCAACATAATTAGTTATTTACAACTGGCTGCCAGCAAACTGATCAAGACATAACGATGGAAAACAATTTCAGTACATAAATGGGGTATTATTCAACAAAGCATAACCTCGTAACTCAAATGGGCTATGATCCAAGCGACATGGGTGAAAGACATTTTGGACAAAATGTGAAAAATATTACGAAATAAATACATCTAAACACCTTCAAGCACATTATAATACACATACAGAAGAAATAAAGAATACTAATAAAAAACAATTTTGCATTTGTCTGGTGTTGAACAAAAACAAATATGTGAGTGGCCAATATGTCCGGTCCGCGATTGAAGCTTGATGGAGAAAGTAATTTGAGGAGAAAAAAACTTGATGTGATGTTACTATAAATGGGTGCATTAAAAGTATGCATTGAAAAACAGAGAGTGTTGTTTTGTCCAAATCGGTTGAAAAAATCACATCGAAAAACAAAGGGCTACGTGCCCGCCTAGGAGGCCAAATTTCGGGTAAAAAAGGGCAGGCCCAAAATAAATAAATTGAAAAAACAAAATAGTATTATTTCTTGGCGTCGCCCGACTAGCGCCTAGTGATTCTTACAACCTTGAAAACAAAATTTACTTTGGTCTTGTTTTGGGAGAAGGAACTGTAAAAGAAATGTGAATGGGAGATGTGAACAAATATATTCCAAAATGAAAAAAACGACAATAAATAAAGATACGATTACGTCACATTGATGATCCAATGCACTGAGATGCCACTCACAAAACGACAAAGCTATACTTTCTTTCTATGATCTGACATTCCAACAATTAGTCACAAAATTGCTACGCCTAACCTAAATGGAGCGGACAGATGTTTACTTCAAGAAAACAAATTAGCTTGCAGCGAGACATATTTTACTGAGTAGGAGCAACATTAACTAATTGATCAATTATTATCATAAATATCCAGATCATGAAAATCGGCCATACTCGTCAATTCCCTTTTACCATACCTTTTCGGTTGTTCCATTTACACGTGCTATTAATCATTTACAATAGACTCTCGACCAATCCAACTCCACTCTGACTCCATTTTAAAATGACTAAACAAAATTTCCCCACAAGAGGAACCATAACACGAACGAAAGGGCTTTCAAGTGGACCCTCATTCTTCATCATCCCTAATCCTACTCGTTTAATTATTTACATTGCCAGCTTCGAATTATAAGTTTCAACTAAGAAAGGTGTATAACTATGTGAAATCAACATAATTACATGAAAAACATCCGTCTAGAAAAAACAAAAAACTTACCACATGACAATCTCATAATTAAACACAGAAACTCTACTTAAGAGGGAAAAAAATTTAATGGGCCAAACGAATTTCCACAGTAGACACCGATTTGATCGAAAGAATCGACGAATTTCAAGAATTCAAGTGAATGCAACGCGCATCACGGACTAGCTATATCCTTCCAATTCTTCACAAGAATTACTAGTATACAAGTCAGGAGTTTCGAGAAAGTAGGAGATAGATTAAAAAATAAAGAAGGGAAAAAATCATACTGTTTGATCGTCAGGGCTCTTGGGACGCGAAGGCTGCGACATAGTGCCGGATAATCTTTTGGGGGAGAGCGGTTTGTTGAAGGGAGAGTGAAAAACTATCGTGATTTCCCAGAGTTGAAAGTATAGACCGCGTTTCACTTTCGGGTTAACAAGACAAATTTTATCCCCAAAATCTTATTTATCTACTCCATTAAAAATAAATTTATTAAAATATCTAAATTATCGCTCAAATTCTACACCAAAAAAATATACTTTATCTATTTTAATTATCCACCGGTGCCGCCGCCGTCCCTGCCACCGCTACCTTCGTCGTCGGCACCATCGCCACCCCTACTGCCGTCACCTTCGTCGTCATCGCCACCATTTTATTATTGCACGAAAAAGATGGAAAAAAGATGTCAAAATATACGTTTTTTTTTTTTTTTTTGGTATGATTTTCTAAGCATAATTGTTGGAGATGCTTTTGCATACTTTGGCAACGATAACTTTTTTTGGTCAATAATACTTTTATTTCATGTAAAAAATAAATAAAATTATTTTTTTAATTACATTTGAGGTGTTTTTCATACTTTGGTATGATGATTTTCTTGGGCAAGAATACTTTTATTTCAGGCTAGAAACTAAATCAAATTATTATTTTTTTAATTACATTGGAGATACTTTTTTAAAGTTTTCAATTATTCAAGTGGTCTTCTACAATTAGGCCTACTAGAAAATTACATGGACCTTGGATTTGAAATCCAACTATTTAATTAATTCAATTATTTTTTAATTCCATGAATTTAAATTAATCAATCCAATTGACTAATTTAATATATTCCTTTAATTGAGATTTCTAATGAAATTAGATTCAATTATATAATCAAATTATATGATCTAATATTTAACCCAATAATTGAGTTAAATTAAAAGTCTCGTTTAATCGATTCAAATTAATTAATTATTCTAACTATTGGAGTTATCAATCTTGAAATTTCAACAACCAAATCAAAATGTAGACTCTCAAAAACTCTTGGCATGAAGATCTTCATGCTTGAATATTTTGAATAAGTTTCATGCTCTTGTATCTTTACTGCTTGGAATGTTTTGAAGATCTTATCCTTTGAACATCAAGGTTTTGGTTTCCTTACTCAAAACCAAAATTATGTTTGACCATTTTAGGTTCACGACTAACACTATCAGTAGGGTTACAACTTTTGTAAGTTTATAAATAATAATTTATTATATTAATTAATCTAATTAATTAATTCTATTGATATTACCTTTTTAATTTCAAGAACCTACAAATCATGGCAACATCTAGCAAGTATCAAGATTACCCAGTGTTAGGTGAAATAGTGAGCAAACCTATTTCATTTGCAAGTCAATACATGTACGATACTTTCGACAACTAGTTTCCCGATTAAATCTTGGTCACGGATTGATGAGTCGAAACCCAATTAATTTAATAGATGTGATTTCATTTCAAGTTTAAGTATTCATTTATGAATCAATATTCATCGTGCCCTGGCCAAGGTCTTTGAATCACGAATTATGAAAATTCACAGGACTTGTCCGTAGATAAGTGTCGAGTTCTATGTTGGCTACAAACAAACCCACATGCACATCGATACAATACCCAAAATACCCATTTACGATTGTCAAGCAATCAAAAGATAAATCTAAGCATTGCATGATATGCACAAGACTACCATCGTGTCTCAAGTCAAATGATTAATCATGTATATTGCAATATGAAAATTCTTATTCGACAGACAAATCTTCCAGTTAATAATTTTCATCTTGTCATGTTCAATGAACTTGTTCTCCAATAAGCACCCACATATATGCACTCGCGTCACAACGCTAATGTTAATGGAATGCAACATCATTGTCTCACAAGCGTGCATCATATGCGCAAGTCTTACCGAGCTATTTAATGTCCTATCTCGAAAATTTTATTGACTTGAAACATGTTTAAGACCAAAGCCTTAGAGACATATAGCATGATTGTCATCGTATGCGCAATCATATCTCATAGCTTAAATTGGTTTAACAACTTTATTATATGTGTAATTATAATAAAAGCGAAAATATAAAATAAAGAAAAATACCTTTATTAATATAATTTTCAATAAAATCATTATACAATTTAAATAAAATCCAATTTAATTGGAACGTCGAACACTCCATTCTAACATGCATCACGATTATTGACCGTAGGGTAGTGCTATGCACATTGCTAATGGTCCATGCATATATATGTCTATACACGTGACCAACATTTACTATTCACGAATCATGGTGTCAACATGCATGGGGAAGGCTATGGTGCCGGATTCTACACGGCATACACACTCAGCATAATTTGCTTTCCATAACTTTTTACTTTTTCGCTCAATAATCTATTAAAGAACCAAAGGTCTTGTATGGATGTGTTTCCATGTCTAATCTTTCAAAATGAACATTGGGAATTTGTAGGTTTTCTAAGGAAAAACGAAAATATATTGACTTAGTTGTTTGAGTTTGTTTGGAAAAGAAAATAAATTTGATTATAATTTTAAATTGCTATTGGATAAAGACTTGTGTGGTTGTAGCAAAAAAATTATTTGATTATAGTTTTTGGTGTGTAAATTATATAGGTTTTTTGGATGATCATAACGAAAAACTTTCTGATTGTAACAAAATTCTAATCCCTTGAGAAAATGAAAATGATTTCCAGGTAAACTTTACTAAACAAACACAAATCCATTATTTGAAATGGTTGGAAAATGGAAAATAGGACTTGCTAACATATCCATACGTTTAGCCAACAAAATTTCCCCCAAAATCCCATTATTATTGCCATACCATGTAATATACTACCGTCAAGATTTAACATCATGCAAACAAATAAGCTTATTTCAGCAAACAAGTCTAGGGTTCACCTTTAACATAATCCCCATTTTACATAAGCTTTGTAATATAAGCACCAACTAGTCATAAAACAAGTGCTTCTTAATTAAGGCTTTGCGAAAAGCAGTTCATTGCAGGTTTGTCTGTATTTGGAGTTCATAAGTTCTCAATGATTCTTAGGGAGGAAAATGAAGAAACAAAAAGAAAAGAAGAAAAACACATTAGATTTATAGGTAACTACTATATAGAAGGCTAGCATTATATAATTCTCAAGGATCCATCAGGACAGCTCATCCGAAACTGAAAAACCAGTATTCATATTCGAGACACAAAGATCGACTCTAATATTATCAAAGAAAGCACAGTCCAGTTAAAATGTAACTCTTTTTTTCGACATCTGCAGTTTTCTTGAGATGGCTCCCTTTCTCCAACTAGAACCCACCATCTGCCTCGTGGGACTGATAGAAATCATCTGCTCTCACGATGTTTACCTCTTCAAATTCGCTATCATCTGAAAAAAAACAATCCATTAGAGCTACCATTGACTGTACAGAAGAAATAGAACACATTATTGGCATATTTTCACTCAAGAAAGTTATAGGATATTAGTACTGGTGAATATAAATAGCACAACAATCAGAAGACAACTAAAATTAGGATGGTAAGCTTGTTTTCACTGCAAGGTTCCTCAAATAGTATTTCAGCATGCTCATTAAAAAAAAAAAAATAAAGGACTTTCAATGAAATGTACAAAAACACATGCAACTTCAGAATGTGAAAAAAGTGCCCTAATTAGAAACACATGAAAATTCACTATTTTACCATCGGTATATTCTCATAGCACAGAAAAACATTTGCAGTATAACCTATAAAACAAATAACAATACAAAAAAATAAAAAATAAAAACAACTCCGGGCAACGCCAGCTTTGTGAAGACAACACAACACAGTAACATCAGATTAGTTTTTCTAATATGATTTATTCTCACTTTCAACATGCATCAACTCCAATTCATAGGAATGAGCACTAAATGAGTCTCGATACTCCTCCACTTAAAACATGATCATTTCTACCACAGTCCATTTTTACACATGGTAAAATTAAAAGAAAAAGAAATAAGTTGTATTAAGCTATGAAAGATGAGTCCCAAGGTTAGCAAACCTTTTCGCAAAGTCAGGGCAACAATGGCGTCATTTTCAACCTGAAAACACATAGCATAATAAATGGATGAATATGACTCAAATACAAAATAAGATCCGATATGAAGAGAAATCATAAAGCAACAGGACAATATAATGGAGCTACAGTAAAACCTCTGTAAATTAATAGCCTTGGGACTACTAAAATTTGTTAATTTAGTGAGATATTAAATAATTTAGATAATTATTAAGAACTTAGTCCTAAATGGGACCGACAAAAAATGTTATTTAAGCGAGGTTATGAAATAATCGAGTATTAAATTATCAAGGTTTTAATATACACAATGAGCAGTAATTTCTTTTGTTTTGGTTACTTATAATCAGAATAATGAGGACGAACCTTCTGATCTGCAAGTGATTTTGAATCGTCTAATACTTCCTGATTTGGCATCAATATCAAGCGTTGATCATTGACCGGTTGATCAATGAGTTCCTGCAACTTCTCCTTAATCTGTAGAACTGTCTCACTTGGCACGCATTGCAGAAAGTAAGTTGACTTGCTACGCTTCACGCGAATATACATCGCCTGTGTAATAAATCAATCAAAAGACCAACATAATTAGTTATTTACAACTGCTGCAGCAAACTGATCAAGACATAACGATGGAAAACAATTTCAGTACATAAATGGGGTATTATTCAACAAAGCATAACCTCGTAACTCAAATGGCTATGATCCAAGCGACATGGTGAAAGACATTTTGGACAAAATGTGAAAAATATTACGAAATAAATACATCTAAACACCTTCAAGCACATTATAATACACATACAGAAGAAATAAAGAATACTAATAAAAAACAATTTTGCATTTGTCTGGTGTTGAACAAAAACAAATATGTGAGTGCCAATATGTCCGGTCCGCGATTGAAGCTTGATGGAGAAAGTAATTTGAGGAGAAAAAAACTTGATGTGATGTTACTATAAATGGGTGCATTAAAAGTATGCATTGAAAAACAGAGAGTGTTGTTTTGTCCAAATCGGTTGAAAAAATCACATCGAAAAACAAAGGGCTACGTGCCCGCCTAGGAGGCCAAATTTCGGGTAAAAAAGGGCAGGCCAAAATAAATAAATTGAAAAACAAAATAGTATTATTTCTTGGCGTCGCCCGACTAGCGCCTAGTGATTCTTACAACCTTGAAAACAAAATTTACTTTGGTCTTGTTTTGGGAGAAGGAACTGTAAAGAAATGTGAATGGGAGATGTGAACAAATATATTCCAAAATGACAAAAAACGACAATAAATAAGATACGATTACGTCACATTGATGATCCAATGCACTGAGATGCCACTCACAAAACGACAAAGCTATACTTTCTTTCTATGATCTGACATTCCAACAATTAGTCACAAAATTGCTACGCCTAACCTAAATGGAGCGGACAGATGTTTACTTCAAGAAAACAAATTAGCTGCAGCGAGACATATTTTACTGAGTAGGAGCAACATTAACTAATTGATCAATTATTATCATAAATATCCAGATCATGAAAATCGGCCATACTCGTCAATTCCCTTTTACCATACCTTTTCGGTTGTTCCATTTACACGTGCTATTAATCATTTACAATAGACTCTCGACCAATCCAACTCCACTCTGACTCCATTTTAAAATGACTAAACAAAATTTCCCACAAGAGAACCATAACACGAACGAAAGGGCTTTCAAGTGGACCCTCATTCTTCATCATCCCTAATCCTACTCGTTTAATTATTTACATTGCAGCTTCGAATTATAAGTTTCAACTAAGAAAGGTGTATAACTATGTGAAATCAACATAATTACATGAAAAACATCCGTCTAGAAAAAACAAAAAAACTTACCACATGACAATCTCATAATTAAACACAGAAACTCTACTTAAGAGGGAAAAAAATTTAATGGGCCAAACGAATTTCCACAGTAGACACCGATTTGATCGAAAGAATCGACGAATTTCAAGAATTCAAGTGAATGCAACGCGCATCACGGACTAGCTATATCCTTCCAATTCTTCACAAGAATTACTAGTATACAAGTCAGGAGTTTCGAGAAAGTAGGAGATAGATTAAAAAATAAAGAAGGGAAAAAATCATACTGTTTGATCGTCAGGGCTCTTGGGACGCGAAGGCTGCGACATAGTGCCGGATAATCTTTTGGGGGAGAGCGGTTTGTTGAAGGGAGAGTGAAAAACTATCGTGATTCCCAGAGTTGAAAGTATAGACGCGTTCACTTTCGGGTTAACAAGACAAATTTTATCCCCAAAATCTTATTTATCTACTCCATTAAAAAATAAATTTATTAAAATATCTAAATTATCGCTCAAATTCTACACCAAAAAAATATACTTTATCTATTTTAATTATCCACCGGTGCCGCCGCCGTCCCTGCCACCGCTACCTTCGTCGTCGGCACCATCGCCACCCCTACTGCCGTCACCTTCGTCGTCATCGCCACCATTTTATTATTGCACGAAAAAGATGGAAAAAAGATGTCAAAATATACGTTCGCATTAGGTTTCCGAACGCGTTTGGAAAATCAGTCATGAACATGCCCATGGCATTCGAAATTCTAGTTCGAACGCCATGAAGCACGTTCCAATTTTATTTCCGAACCCGTTCAGAAATCTGGTCCGAACGCATTTTTTTTTCCCTTCTTCTTCGGTGGAGATGGCGACGACAGTGGCAGCCCTGACGAAGCACTTTTCTTTTAAAATAAGAATAAAAATAAATGTCAAAATATGCGTTCAAACTAGATTTCCGAATTCATTCGGACCAGACACGAACATGTTCATGGCGTTCGAGATTTTGGTTCGAATGCCATGAAACACGTTCGAGTTCGAACACATTTTTTCCTTCTTCGGTAGAGATGAAGGTGGCGGTGGCCGTGGTGGTGGTGGTGGTGACAGCAACGGAGGTGGTGGCTGCGGCGGCGCAAGAGGGTGGTGGTGGAGGGTTGAATAAGATGAAGTTGAGTTGCGTAAAGTTTGAGGGTAATTTTGGTATTTTAATGAGAAATTTTTTTAATGGGGTGAACTAATAAAAACACGAGGCGCATATATCCGTGCCCTATTTTATTTGCTTTCCAATTATCTGAATTTCTTGATTTTAATTTTTAAACTATTTTTTAAAATCAAAATACCTACTCGAGTATTTATTTTTTCTCTGGTCGTTTTCTACTAATTAATTTTGTCCAAAAAATTCATCGAACACGACACTAAAACTTCATAATTTTTATATCGAAATTTTATTGACGATGAATACAACCTAAATATTCGAACAATTTTGTAAGCCGATGTCAATTCGAGAATGGGTTCAAAACAACCGTGCATCATCAACCTCCTATTCTAATTTTTCGGCATTGGTTTACAAAATATCTCAGATATTGGGTTCTACTTGTCGTCAAGAAGATTTTGATATAAAGATTGCAATGTATTTAGTGTCGTGTTCAAATTCCGATGGCTTTTTTTGACAGAATCAGGCAGTGAGTCAGCCGAACAAAGAATGCATACTTAAAAAAAGTGTTTTAATAGAAAAACTAGTTAAAGAGGTAAAGTCAAAAAATTTGGATACTTCATTAGGCAAATAAATTTCCCATTTTTTATTATAAGTACTAGAGAGTGAAGTGTCACGGGATAAAAATGTTCGGGTAATCTCGTGCGACATTAGTCTCGGATCTTAATTAGCATCCAATCAGCCTTCTCTATTTGGGTTTGTTGTGCACGAGAAGTAAGGATATGGTAAAGGGTAGTACTCGTAAAGGAATTTAGGAAAACGTTTGGAACAACAAGTGGGGTTTAAACTCGTCGTCTTTATTCACTATGAATATCTCTTGGTAAAGATTACAATGGTCGAAGCCCTCTATCTCTTAATCAACTCAAAACTCAAAATCCTAACTTATAGACAATTCTAAAGAAATAAGGAAAATAAGAAATAAAACAACAAGAAAAACGCACAACAAGGAAATAACATAAATAAGAAAGAATCATAACTAAGAAAAGACTTGACTTCTAGACCCTCTAGGCACTACAAAAAAGTAGAGGAAAAAATCGATGGAATCATTCCCTCGGTAAAACCTTCCTAGGTAAAGGAAACCGAGAGAGTTAATTCCTTTGTTTTTTTTTATAATTTATTATTAATTTTGTTTTTATCAATTCTCGGTCATGCCCGTCCACCCGACCTGGTCTGCCTAGACATGTTGACTTATAGCCCATTGCCATTATAATCCCTCAATATTCCCCAAATATGTTGATTAGGGGAATTGAACCACTAACCTCAAGGGTGAAGTGCTTGTGGCGTAATCGTTGGGCCACACAGTGCGTAATTTTGTTTATTTTATATTTATCATATATTTCATCTAAAGTAATAAATTATATTTATAAATAATTATATTATAATTTTATATTATTATTCAAAAGTATATTACAATTATATTATATGTATTGAAATTTATATTACATAATTGAATTAAGATATTAAAATATTTAGACAATAAGAAATTAAAACAAAAACAAATTTGCAAAAATTGTTAGTATTATTGGAAAACATATGCATTATATATTATAGAATTTTATTTATTACATATTATTTTATAAAATAAATCTTATATCAATTTTGTTTTTGTTTTTTTATTAAAAAAACTAGGTTAAATGATTTTTTTTTAATTTCAAAACAAAGAGGGATATAAAATTCCCCAGTGTTTTGAGTTAAATTGATGTCCCTTGGTATTTAAATTAAGAAGTTTATTTAAAATATAATTAAATTAATATTAAAATATTTAGATAATGAAAAATTAAAATAAAAGGGATTGCAAAAATTGTTGATGATGTTGAAAAAATGCACATATGTTATAGTTTTATTTATTATATATTATTATTTAAAATAAAATATATATTTAATATCTTTAAAAAATGAAATTTATATCAATTTTGAATTTTTTTTATTAAAAACCGAGGGAATTCATAATTCTCTCATTTTCTCAAATATCTTTTTAATTTTAAAAAGCCTAGGGACATGTGTCACGACCCAATATAAGATATAAACGATAAACACACATAGCAACTTCTTTATTTAAATACAAGAAGGTCGCTGAGAGCATGCTTAGACGATCATCTAAATACAACGCCATAAAATAAAACTAAAAACCATAGAAGTAGTCTGTTCATTATATATATATATATATATATATATATATATATATATCACCAGGTTCAAAACAAGTGTGGGTCAAGAAAAGTAATATCAAGTGCAATATGATCCACACCTCCCTGAAATCCATGTCCCTGGAGCCTGGTACTTCGATAGTGGATGCTCGAAACATATGACCAGATCAGAAGAATTACTTTCCAACATTGTCAAGTTTTGAGGTGGAAAAGTAAAATATGGTGGAGGCGCAAATGGCCAAATCGTTGGTCAAGGAACTCTCCATGTTCCCGGCATTGTAACCCTGGAAAATGTGTTGTTGGTAGAAGGACTTACTGCGAATTTGATAAGCATAAGTCAACTTTGCGACGGAGGTTTTAATGTCAAATTCAACTTTGAAAAGTGTGAAGTCTATGAGGAGAATG
>BMAC01001290.1:47602-86472 GCA_014905375.1 Phtheirospermum japonicum | reverse complement strand
CTATATATAAAAAATAAACTAACAGGACGACAAGTCACCCATATATATTAATCCTTGCCATGTAGTTCTCGATCAGTCGCAATGTCTTCGTTATCTGAAAATTAATTTGGTAAACAAAAGAAACAAATTGTGGGATGAGCTAACAGAGCTCAATGGGTTAGCATATGAATTAATAAAAGTAAGTTAAATTCCAAGAACACATAGATAATTCTTCTCAAAAGAACATGCATATGCTGTTTATCAAAGTAATTTTCAGTTTTGAAAATATTAAGAAAACCCACTGTTTAACACTTTGTTCCGCGAATCCTCTCGGCTTGATTTCCTACAAAATTCCTAAAATATATTAGGCACAGCCAACAACCTTAAAAAAATAAACACAAAACAAGGATTTGGACAAAAATTTTGCGATTTTATTTTATTTTTGATTGAATCGAAAGGATTTGAAATTTTTCTTCCCTTTTTACAGCGATTAATGGCCAGACGAAAAAGGAGATGGAAAATTGAGAAATTTCCTCCCCCTTTCCATGGCTGGCGATGATGCTAAAACACGACCCAAAATTTTCTGAGAAGATCAAGGACAAACCCCAAATTCTGATTTTAAAAAAATAGGCTTTACTATGAAAGCCATAGATGGAATGAAGAGAGAGAAAATGAAAGGCACCTTGTGAATAGCTGGTAAAGGATCAGAATGAAAGTGCCCTTGTATATATAGGCGAATAGGTTCATTTGATCATTTTTGGATTATTTCTTATTTTTATTATAAATGAATATGAAGCCTCAATATTTCAAGACCAACGAGAGGTGTTGCTGGGCTTAAGACATTTATCCATCTATTAAATAACTAATGGGCTTTAGACCAATATATTAAAACCCAGGTAAGTTAATATGTTAATTAATGAGTTTAGTTATATTTTAACAATGATAGTCCTAAAAAATAATAATAATATAAATAATAATAAATGAAAATTTTAGTTTTAATAATTAATTATCATCTTATTACCTTATATATTTCAGATTTTTGGAGCAGGGACCGTGTATTCTCACTGGTCAAAGGACTTCAGATAACTACTACCAAATCCAAAGTGATGCCTTTTGCAAATTGTCTCAATTAAGTGATGTTGAGGTGTGGAATCAAAAGCTTGGGCATGTCAACTACAAGATGATGGACAGGTTGTCCAAAGAAGAAGTTGTGAATGGGCTTCCTAAACTCAACACCAAGATCATCCCTGTTTGCGAGGCGTGTCAGAAAGGAAAGCAGGTCAGGGTGCCACATCCAGTATTGCAAAGTTTCACCACATCATCTTGCTCCGAACTCCTTCATATGGACCTTATGGGACCACTTGAAGTCGAGAGCCTTGGTGGGAATAGGTACGTTTTAGTCATTGTAGATGATTTTTCTCGTTATACTTTGGTAGAGTTTTTAAAAGAAAATTCTGAAACTTTTGAAGCATTTAAAGAACTTGCAAAAAGGCTGTGTGTGAGATTTGGTGTGAACATTGGTAGTGTCACGACCCAATATAAGATATAAACGATAAACACACATAGCAACTTCTTTATTTAAATATAAGAAGCTCGATGAGAGCATGCTTAGACAATCATCTATATTCAACGCCATAAAATAAAACTAAAAGCCATAGAAGTAGTCTGTTCATTATATATATAAACTAACAGGACGACAAGTCACCCATATATATTAATCCTTGCCATGTAGTTCTCGATCAGTCGCAATGTCTTCGTTATCTGAAAATTAATTTGGTAAACAAAAGAAACAAATTGTGGGATGAGCTAACAGAGCTCAATGGGTTAGCATATGAATTAATAAAAGTAAGTTAAATTCCAAGAACACATAGATAATTCTTCTCAAAAGAACATGCATATGCTGTTTATCAAAGTAATTTTCAGTTTTGAAAATATTAAGAAAACCCACTGTTTAACACTTTGTTCCGCGAATCCTCTCGGCTTGATTTCCTACAAAATTCCTAAAATATATTAGGCACAGCCAACAACCTTAAAAAAATAAACACAAAACAAGGATTTGGACAAAAATTTTGCGATTTTATTTTATTTTTGATTGAATCGAAAGGATTTGAAATTTTCTTCCCTTTTTACAGCGATTAATGGCCAGACGAAAAAGGAGATGGAAAATTGAGAAATTTCCTCCCCCTTTCCATGGCTGGCGATGATGCTAAAACACGACCCAAAATTTTCTGAGAAGATCAAGGACAAACCCCAAATTCTGATTTTAAAAAAATAGGCTTTACTATGAAAGCCATAGATGGAATGAAGAGAGAGAAAATGAAAGGCACCTTGTGAATAGCTGGTAAAGGATCAGAATGAAAGTGCCCTTGTATATATAGGCGAATAGGTTCATTTGATCATTTTTGGATTATTTCTTATTTTTATTATAAATGAATATGAAGCCTCAATATTTCAAGACCAACGAGAGGTGTTGCTGGGCTTAAGACATTTATCCATCTATTAAATAACTAATGGGCTTTAGACCAATATATTAAAACCCAGGTAAGTTAATATGTTAATTAATGAGTTTAGTTATATTTTAACAATGATAGTCCTAAAAAATAATAATAATATAAATAATAATAAATGAAAATTTTAGTTTTAATAATTAATTATCATCTTATTACCTTATATATTTCAGATTTTTGGAGCAGGGTCTCACATACTCCTCTCTTTTAAGAAATCTGGTCCCCAGATTCCTCCATGAACAAATTCGGGCATGTCTTCTTCTAGCTCCCAAGTCGCCTCTTCAGGTTTTTCATGTTTTTGCCAAATGACTTTGACCAATGAAATTCTTTTATGACGCAAGTTTTTGATTTGTCGATCAATAATCCGAAGTGGTCTCTTCATATATGATAAATCCTTTTGAATCATAGGAATTTCTTTATCGAGTGAGTGTCCTGGATCAGGATTGTATTTCTGTAAACGAGATACATGGAACACGTTATGCATACCCATAAGCTCAGTTGGCAGATCCAAGCGATACGCCAACTTTCTAATTCTTTCTAGAATGGAATAGGGCCCAACATACCTAGGGCTTAACTTGCCACCTCTCTTTGAATGGACTAATCCTTTTCTTGGGGAAAGCTTTAGAAAAACTTTATTTCCTACTTCAAATTCCAAATCCTTCCTTCGGTTATCGGCATAACTCTTTTGACGGCTTTGCACAGTTTGAATCCTTTGTTTAATGAGTTTCACTTTATCTATTGCTTCTTGAATCAGATCCAACCTTCAAATAGCTAATTGAGATTCTTTTTTCTGTTTTAGTGACCACTTGTCATCTATCTCCCAATGGATTGGAGATCTACACTTTCTTCCGTATAAAGCTTCATAAGGTGCCATAGCAATAGTTGCTTGATAACTATTGTTATAAGCAAACTCTGCTAATGGTAAGTGTGAATCCCAACTTCCAGAAAAGTCTAATGCGCATGCTCGCAACATATCTTCTAAAGTTTGAATCGTTCGTTCTGATTGTCCGTCTGACTGTGGATGTGCAGCAGTGCTAAAGCTTAGTTTTGTTCCTAGTCCTTCTTGAAGACTTTTCCAGAATCGAGAGACAAACCTCGGATCTTGATCAGATATAATATCCTTTGGAACCCCATGTAATCTAAGAATCTCTCTTTTATAAATTTGGGCTAGTTTCTGTAAACTATCCGTCTTCTTGATAGGCAAAAGGTGTGCTGATTTTGTTAAGCGATCGGCTATTACCCAGACAGCATCATGATTGTTTCGAGTTCTAGGTAGATCGGTTACAAAATCCATCGTGATTTTCTCCCATTGCCATTCAGGAATTGCCAAGGGTTGTAATAACCCTGAAGGCCTTTGATGTTCAGCTTTTACTTGTTGACATGTTAAACACTTGGCTACATATTCTGCTATTTGATTCTTCATAATGATCCACCAAAAATGTTTCTTCAAATCCCTATACATTTTATTTCCACCTGGGTGAATCGTGTATTTTGAACGATGGGCTTCAGTTAAGATTTTTTTCTTTAATTCCTCATTATTAGGTATAAAAACCCAATTTCTAAATCTTAATATCTCATCCTTCCCAATAAAGAATTCTGGTTTCAGTTCTTGTAAAACTTTTTCCTTCAGATCTTGAAATTTTAAGTCCTTTCCCTGAGATATTCGAATTTCTTCCAATAAATCCAATTTCAATGATATATTAGCGCATAAAAGTCAAGCTTCAGCTTGTTCTGGTTTCCAATGACTTAATTCTTCCAAATGACTCCATTCACGAACTGTTAATCTGACAATTTGAGATTTTCTGCTCAAAGCGTCTGCTACCACATTTGCTTTGCTTGGGTGATACTGTATATTAAAGTGATAATCTTTCAATAGCTCGACGCTTCTCTGTTGCCTTAAATTCAACTCCTTTTGAGAAAATATATACTTTAAGCTCTTATGATCCGTGTATACAATGAACTTAGCTCCATAGAGATAGTGTCGCTATTTTTTTAGAGCAAACACTATGGCTGCCAATTCTAGATCATGTGTGGGGTAATTCTCCTCATAAGGTTTTAGCTTCCTTGAAGCATAAGCAATTACCTTATCCCTTTGCATAAGTACAGCACCTAGTCCTTCTTTAGATGCGTCACTATAAACCGCAAAGTTTTCTAACCCTTCAGGAAGAGCCAATATTGGTGCAGAAGTGAGTCTGTTCTTTAACTCTTGAAAACTAGCTTCACAGGTATCATCCCATACAAACTTCACTTGTTTTTAGGTTAATCTTGTTAGTGCACCCGCAATTCTTGAAAAGTTCTTAATGAACCGACGATAATATCCTGCTAACCCTAAAAAACTCCTGACCTCCGTTACAGATTTGGGTTGTTTCTAATTAATTATCATTTCCACCTTTGATGGATCCACGAAAATTCCTTCTCCTGAGATTATGTGACCAAGAAAGGCTACTTCGGTGAGTCAAAACTCACATTTGCTGAATTTCGCATATAATTTTTTACTTCGCAATGTCTCTAAAATAATCCTTAAATGATTTTCTTGTTCCTTCTTCGATTTAGAATACACTAGGATGTCATCAATGAAAATAACCACAAATTTATCTAAATATGAACTAAAACCCCTATGCATCAAATCCATAAAAGCTGCTGGTGCATTAGTTAGTCCAAATGGCATAACCATAAATTCATATTGTCCATATCGAGTTTGGAAGGCTGATTTTGGAATACCCTCATCCTTGATTTTTAATTGATGATATCCTTGTTGTAAATCTAATTTGGAAAAGTTAAAAGCGCTGAGCAGCAACGAAAACAAAAAAAAAATCGAAAAAATGGCAAGAAGTAATGCAGTCCGAAATGAACTCCATGTACTCCAGCAAGGTATGGACCTTGATGGGCCCACCACCTGGAATTGTTCCCATTGGCTGCAAATGGGTCTACAAATGGAAGCTTGAAGTAGATGGAGAGGTAATGACCTATAAGGCCCATTTGGTTGCAAAAGGTTATACTCAGAAGCAAGGCGTTGATTATGAGGAAACATTTTCACTAGTAGTGATGCTTAACTCCATTCAGATCCTGTTAGCCATAGTTGCGTATTATGACTACGAGATATGGAAATGGATGTGAAGACTGCTTTCCTTAATGGAAAAATTAAGGAAGAGATATATATGAAGCAACCAAAGGGCTTCATATCCAGTGGGAGTGAGCAAAAGGTTTGCAAACTCCAGAGATCCATTTATGGTCTCAAACAGGCTTCGAGGAGTTGGAACATCCAATTTGATGAAACAATCAAAATGTTTGATTTTCATAAGAATCCGGATGAACCATGTGTCTATAAGAAGGTTAGTAGGAGGGCAGTTACTTTTGTTGTAATTTTTGTTGATGACATTCTACTCATTGGGAATGATGTAAGAATGTTGCAGTCAATAAGAACTTGGTTGTTTAAACAGTTCTCCATGAAGAACTTGGGAGAAGCATCTTTTATCCTTGGGATAAAGATCTACTGAGATAGATCACGAAAGATGATTGGACTATCCCAGTCCATGTACATAGATAAAGTGCTAAAAAGGTTTAGCATGGAGGAATCCAATCGTGGATACATCCCAATGAGTACTATTCCACTATGTCTCCTAAGACCCCTGAAGAAAGAGCAAAGATGGCTCGTGTACCTTATGCATCCGCGATTGGGAGCATTATGTATGCAATGATATGTACTAGACCTGATGTCGCACATGCTCTGAGCGTCACGAGAAGATATCAGTCGAATCCAGGTTTTGAAAACTGGAACGCCGTTAAGAAGATCCTTAAGTACTTAAGAAGAACTAAGGATATATTCTTTATATATGGCAATGGAGAGTTGAAACTAGAGGGACACACTGACATTAGTTTTCAGTCCGATATAGATGACTCAAAGTCATGTCTGGATATATATTCACCTTGAATGGAGGAGTAGTCAGTTGGAAAAGTTCTAAACAAAAGACGACTGCAGACTCTGTTACAGAGGCCGAATATATTGCTGCATCAGATGCAGCAAAAGAGGCTGTTTGGATGCGGAACTTTATCTTAGGGTTGGATGTAGTTTCATTCGTTGTTGATCCAACAATAATTTATTGTGACAACAATGGGGCTATAGCTCAAGCAAAAGAACCGATATCTCATCCAAGATCCAAACACATCTTTAGGCGATACCACCTGATTAGAGAGATCGTTGGTAGAGGCGACATCGTTGTGGATCGAGTCAAAAAATGTAGCAGATCCAATGACTAAGACTTTATCATAAAAAGTACTTGACGGGCATCTTGAGAAGATGGGCCTAAAATACGTGGGCAATTGGCAATAGGGAAAGTGGGAGATTGTTAGAGTAGAGTGCCCGACGTTCCAATTATATTGGATCTCATTCTACTTGTATAATAATTTTATTGGAAATTATATTAATAAAGGCAACTTTCTTTATCTTATATTTTCGCTTTTATTATAATTGCACGTATGATAAAGTCCTTAGACCAATTTAAACTATGGGATATGGTTGCGCATACAATGGTAATCATGGAACATGTCTCTAAGGTTTTGGTCTTAAACATGTTCCAAGTCAATGGACTTTTCGAGATATGACATTGAATAGTCTGGTAATACTTGCGCATATGATGCATGCTTGTAAGACAAGGATGTTGCATTCCATTAACATTAGCGTTGTGACGTGAGTGCATATATGTGGGTTCTTGTTGGAGAACAAGTTCATTGAACATGACCCAATGGAAATTCTTAACTGGAAGATTGGTCTGTCGAATAATAATTTCTATATTGCAATAGTACATGATTAATCCTTTGACTTGAGGTACGATGGTAGCCTTGTGCACATCATGCAATGCTTAGATTTATCTTTTGATAGCTTGACAATCGTAAATGGGTATTTTGGGTATTGTATCGATGTGCATGGAGGTTTATCTGTAGCCAACATAGAATTCGACAATTGTCTATGGACAAGGGAGTATCTTATGAATTTTCATAGTTTGTTATTCAAATACCTTGGCCAGGGCAAGATGAATATTGATTCAAAATGAATTATTTAAACTTGAAATGAAAGCACAATTATTAAATCAATTGGGTTTCGACTTATAAATCCATGCCCAAGATTTAATCGGGAAACTAGTTGTCGAAAGGATCGTACATGTATGTACTTGCAATTGAAATAAGTTTGCTCGCTATTTCACCTAACACTCGGTAGTCATGCTACTTGCTAGATGTTTCCATGATTTGTAAGTTCTTGAAATTAAAGAGTTAATCTCAAGAGAATTAATCAGTTAGATTAATTAATATAATAAATTATTATTTATAAACTTACAAAAGTTGTAAGTCTACTGCTAGTGTTGGTCGTGAACCTAAAAGGGTCACACGTAATTTAGGTTGTTGACATTTCAAGATTGATAACTCCAATGGTTGGAATAATTAATTAATTTGGGTTAATTAAATGAGATTTTAGTTTAATTCAATTGTTGGGTTAAATATTTAAGGGAGAATTCCCAACTTCTACAAAACATAGAAACTATTATCCTAAAAATCCATTGAATATAAAACTTCCCTAGTAATCTAATTACTCTAAAAATATACTAAACTACCCTTGAAAAACTTATTCTACATTTTTATTTTCAATTTTTCTCACTCCTCTCCGCTGGCTAATTATTTCCCCCCAAAATCACGCTCCTAATTGATAGAACTAAATCAGCCAAAATTCAAAACTCAATCAGAATTGGGAAAAACCCAATAATTTGACGCACGAAATCCCTTCAATCTTCAACCCCAAATCACTCGCGAAAAACCCAGAAATTCAAGATGATTCTCAGAGAGAGTTTTGATTCGAGCTGAAATCGGAAAAGCCCCCATCTTCCCCTTTTTTCCGTCTTTCTTATTCTTACCTGACGCGTCATCGTTCTCGATGAAACCAACATTATTCTCACATGTCTTGACCAGTCCGTCGGGCTACCTTTCATCGGACACGACGCCACCCTCACTGGCCTCCGGTGGTGGGTTGCTGTAGATTAATTCGAGGGCGAGGTTTCGGGTTTCGGGCGGGATCGGGATTTGGCGCCACAACGAGCGCCACCTGTGATTTCGGTGATGGACAACTTCGCGGACCCGAATGGAGCTTTCTTACCAGTCCTCCAAGTTCATAGCACCGTTAGGATAGGATTCTAGAGTGGACTCGTTGTCATCTTTGGAATTATCGATGGGCCCCAGACTCTAGAGTGGGATCGCTGAAATCGGAAAGTTGAAAAAAAAATCCCGTAAAATCATTTTCCAGAACAAGTGTATACGGACGGCTATAAATTAGTTTGGAAATTATAACAGGAAGGTTTAAGAAGAAGAAAGCAAACAAGTAAGTTTTTCTTTTTTTGTTTTATTTTTATCCCATTTTTTTTAATAGTAGTTTTGATTTATGCAAGAGTATATTCGAAGTTGAATGTAATAGTTCTGAATTTTTGAAGAATAGGTTTCAATTTTGCCAGAGTAGTTCTGTTTTTTTTTTTTTTCACAAGTAGTATCAGCTTCATGGGATGGAAAATTCAAAGCTACCTTTGGTGAATAAGCAAGGCATTTGGCATGTAGCTTTGATTTGAAAACTGAATGGACTCATTTTATATTTGCCAATAGTAGTTATGAATTTTTGAAGAATAGGTTTCAAGTATGCAAGAGTAGTTCTATTTTTTTTTTCACGAGTAGTATGCAATGTACGGGATGGAAAATTCAAAGCTACTTTTGGTGAATAAAAGGAAGGCATTTGTCATGTAGTTTTGATTTTAAAATTGAGTGGACTCATTTTGAATTAGTCAATAGTAGTTTTGAATTTATGAAGAATAGGTTTGAATTATGCAAGAGTAGTTCTTTTTTTTTTTCACGAGTAGTATGCACTGTATGGAAAGGAAAATCCAAAGCTTGTTTTGGTGAATATGCAAGGAATATGTGATGTAGTTTTGATTTTAAAATTAACTGGACTAGGTTTGAACTTTTCAATAGTAATTTTTAAATTATGAAGAATAGGTTTGAATTATGCAAGAGTAGTTCTGTTTGTTTTTTTTTTCACGAGTAGTATGGACTGTACGGAAAGGAAAATGAAAAGCTTCTTTTGGTGAATATGCAAGGCATATGTCATGTAGTTTTGATTTTAAATTTGAGTGGACTACTTTTTAGCTTTTCAATAGTAGTTTTGAAATATTCAAGGGTAGTTTCGAAGTCGAATGGAGTAGTTATGAATATTTTAAGAATAGGTTTGAATTATGCAAGAGTAGTTCTATTTTTTTTTCCATGAGTTGTATGCACTCTACGGAAAGGAAAATTCAAAGATTCGTTTGGTGAATATTCAAGGCATATGTGTAGTTTTGATTATAAAATTGAGAGGACTAGTTTTGAATTTTACAAAAGTAGTTTTGAATTATTCAAGGGTAGTTTCGAAGTTTAATGGAGTAATTATGAGTTTTTTAAGAATAGTTTTGAATTTTATATGAGTTGTTCTGAATTATTTCACGAGTAGTATGCACTATACGAAATGGGGAGTTCAAAGCTAATTTAGGTGAATAAGTATTTTTGAAACACTCTTGAATAATTTCAAAACTATTCTTCTAAAACTCAAAACTACTCTTGAATATAATTAAGAACTACCTTTGTTTTGAACTTAACAATTTTTCCTTACGAGTAGCAGTTAATGTTTGGAGAAAAGGTAGTTTGAAAAAAAAATTGGTATTTATTTTGTTTGTTGTTACCTATGGCCAAAAGATAATCTTTATTACGTGGATTTGATAGCTTTTTTAATATGCTTGTACCTTATTTTTGTAATTGAAACTGCACTTTTTGTATGTGAATCAGGGAGCCCGGGCAGATGTCAATCGCGAGCAGGACAACAAAGAAGAAAGTGTAAGAAACCGAGAACTAATTTGAGTACTATGTATTTACAAATGTGGATATTTAGCTTTTTGTACTGTATTTTGGTGGTTTGTGATGTGAATATCACATTGTTCGTAATTCTATTAAATGAAACCTGCAATCGACTAACGTAGTGAGTGATTTATTTTCAAGTAGTTCTGAAATTTACACGAGTAGTTCTGAATTTTTTGAAGAATGCTTTTGAGATTTACATGGGTAGTTATGAATTTACACGAGTAGTTCTGAACTTTTGAAGAATAGTTTTGAAACTTACACGAGTAGTTCTGAATTTACACGAGTAGTTTTGAAACTTACACGAGTAGTTCAAAATTTACATGAGTAGTTCTGAAATTTACACGAGTAAGTCTGAAATTTACACGAGTAGTTCTGAATTTATATATCTATTAAAATGGACACTCCAGTTTTTAAAGGAAAGAATGAATTTTGCACTTCTGTCGATTTTTTAATCTTTTTTTTCCAGGCAATAAGGCGATTGTTAGTTAATATAAAGCCAAAAGGTTTTGGCGCTTTGATTCAGGGATCTCTTGGTGATGATCCTAGAGAAGAGGTTGAATGTATCACAGGCTTTAAACCATCCTTTCATTACGGGCAAGTGAACTTGGATGCTGATCTTGACTGCAGAACTGTTATATGGTGAAAGCACTTGAAAATAGAGCTGTTTCACGAGTCATCTCCAATGCTTTTTATCATCATTTGGTTTGTATTAAGCAGGATATATTGTATAACGTAGTCACTGTGTTCTGGATGAGTTTTCTGCATTAGTTTATGTGCTTCAATCAAACATACATCCCACAGCATGACTGCAACTATATTTAGTTCTTTTCCCTATTTGAAGCCTGAGTCATAATAATTAATTAATTATTCAATCGCAATTTCCCATTACTTTGACGTTTTTCTTTTATAAATAATGTTTTGGTGTATTAGCCCTTTACAATGTCGCAACAGATGTGCTGAAAATACTCGACCAAAAAGTTAAGAAAAATGAAGGCCTCTACAATCATTATCCATAGCACACAAAAATGCTAAAAGCCAACTCCATTTAGAACCAGGAGAAATAGTGAAGTATGTCCAAACCAGACCTTTGACCAAAACAAAGATTAAGAAGCTAAAACAACAGTTTATATCGAAAGTGAAAAGAGTGTTAAATGTCTAGATGTAAAATTCCCTTGGCGGGAATAAAGTAAAAATTCATTCCAAACAAAAATTCCTCCATGCCAACTACTTAAGCTTTTGAGTTAACAAAATAAATATGACAAAAACAACGAAACAAACTCTACCATGTTTCACAAAAAGCACCAATCAAAACCACAATTAGAAAGAAGCATGAACACGCTAAAGCTCAAGCTCCCGCTTCACTAAACGATGTCTGCTTCCACAATCCTACATCAGCATTTCTCAAAAATTGGTCCCACCCTCTCCCACTACTTATATCCAAATAATCGTAAGGAACTGCCGTCTTCAAAATCGGACGAATACCACATCGGCTCTCCACAACTCTAAATTCCACGTCATCTCTCAAACCCTCCTCCAATTCACCCAAAGTGAACAAAAGCGCAAGGGTCGACCCGCCCCACGTGTTAAAATCCAAGAGCTTGACCCGACCATCTCTCGTAAAGCATAATTACATAGAACAATGATACCTCCGTAGTCGGCCAAATCTACATCAAATATATAAAAAGTGTTTTGATTGTTATAAACTACTTTATAACTTGTAACTTCAAAAACTAAAATTAAATAGCAAAATATACTTACGACGGGACGTTGAAAGATAATTACAAACTATTTTTAAACAATTTACAACTACACTAACCAAAATAACACTATTCAGAACTACTACAGCAAACTAAAATTAAATAGAAAAACATACTTACAACGGGACGATAGTTGAAATATAATTACAAAGTATTTTTAAATAATTTGCAACTACACTAACCAAAATACCATTATTCAGAACTACTACAACAAATAAGTACATCGAAATACGGATTAAGATTGTAATTGACAACTTACAAACTACATAGTCGAGTAGTTGAACACTTCTAAACTACAATGTACACTGGAATAAAAAATACTTTGGGAATACAAGTGGACTTACATCCTGATCTAAAAAAATGAAACTAGTCTTAAGAAACGAGGGTGGCTTCACTCAAAAAAATAGTTCTTATTTGCACTCCAGATTAAGGCTGTGTTCGACTAATTAAAAACTACCTAGTCAAGTAGTTTGGAATCTGTTTGGAAAAAATGAGAACTATATTCCACAAAACTGAGAATTAAAACACCACTAAAAGACTTTAGCAATTACAAACACACAAATTCAGAACTACTGTTCACATAATCGCAAACAAACATATCGGTGAATACCTTGAGAGTTGAAAGCACACACACTATTCAGAACTTCTCCATAAAATAACTACTTCGCAATACGGATTAAGTTTATAGTTGAATACTTACAAACTGCTAAGTCGCATTGCCGACTTCAGAACCTGTTCACATTGACCTTGCAAACGGGGCACTCCTTCGCGTCCGAGTGATGATGTAACCACCGTTAAAGACAGGGCCAACAAAACAAGTGGCCACAGTAGGTGACGACCGGGTCCTTAGCCAAATCCAAGCAGATATTGCAATCGAAAAAGCCCCCCATCTTCCCCGTTTTCTACCACCGTCTTTCTTTTTTTTACCTAATGCATCATCGTTCTCGATGAAACCGTCGTTATTTTCACATGTCTTAACCAGCCCGTCGGGCTGCCTTTCATCGGACGTAACGCCGCCCTCACCGGCCTTCGGTGGCGAGTTGCTGCCGATTAATTTGAGGGCGAGGTTTTGGGGTTTTGGGCGGGATCGGGATTTGGCATTTCTGACGAGTTGACAAGAGAGTAAAAGATTGCATTTCTGACGAGTCGACAAGAGAGAATTGGAGATTCAGGGCATGAATACAAGTAGAAATAGGATTTTGGATTAATTTATTTTCCCCTTTTTGTTGATGTTGGGGTTTTGGGGATGGGATATGAATATGAACGTAGGGATGAGAGAGAGAGAGAGAGAGAGTATAATTATATATATTAATTAAGGTTTTAAGGTGTAGGGGTAATTTTGAGAGTTTAAATGTAATTTTTGATTAAATGGAAAGTATTTAGTTTATGTGGGAATAAAAAAAAAAGTCGGTGGATTATACTGTAAATGAGATTTATGTTTTAGGAAAACTCTACGGTGCCTTTAAGGGCATCATGCCCCCCACCCCCCTGCATTTACAACCATAAATCTCTTAATCTAAAAAATCTAAATTGATCTAATGGTTGTAAATGCACCCCACTAAGTGGGAAATGGTGCCGTGAAGGCACCGTAAAAGTTCCTATATTTTAATAGTATATGGGAATTTTCCCAATATTTAATTATATAATTTGATTAAGTAATTAATCTAATTTGATTAGAAATCTCGATTAAAGGAATTTATTAAATTAGTCAATTGAATTGATTAATTTAAAATCATGGAGTTAATTAATTGATTGAGTTAATTAAATAGTTGGATTTTAAATCCATGTCTATGTAGTTTTCTAATAGGCCCTAATTGTAGAAGCCCACTAGAATAATTGAAGACTTTAAAATTAAATTAATTTATATTATATATTTTTATATAATATAAATATATATAAAAGGTAATTGGGACCAAGTCATACTTTTAATTTTGAAAGAGTCGGATGACTTGTGGAAGAATTTTTTTTCTAATTATATGGTTAGTTGGTTAATTGAAATTATATCTCATTAATTAACTTAATTTATATATATTTATATATATATATATATATATAAGAAAGAAAAGGGAAGTGTTGCAACCGTTTTAATGTATCAAACCCTTTTGATTAATATAAAAGCAGAGGTAGCCGTAATAAAAAAAGGATGAGGTTTAGTTTTATAGGAACAAAGTCATTTTTCACGGACTTAGATGCTCGACTAACGTTCCGTGCGGCCTTAGCTCCTTTCTGCCCCTCGCGGTAGCTAAGTCAGCCTCTCGACAAGAAAATAATAAAGATAGTGAGGAAACGAAGGAAAGAAAGCTTGTGGGAATGAACACGTTGGTTTGAAGAAACTTGATTGCTTGAATGAAAACTCAATTTGATTCGATGGTTACAAATGAGGAGCCTCATGCCTTATTTATATTACTCCACCTCCTCATGTGGAATTCTCTAGAAAAGACTACAAAAATCTATGCTCCACCTCCTTAAATGGAGGGATCTAGAACATCCCACACAACTCTACACTTATGGCGGGCTTGAGTCTATATTTACATGATATTCCTAGAAAGTTCTACCACCCTCTAGGCTCCACTACTTATTTACAAGCATTAACCAAGACATGTCCTAGAGAAATATAGAACATTTCGGTCCCTACTAAGCCCTTCTTGGGCGTGTCCTCCATGAATGCCCCGTATGCTGCTAGAGTTGTCCCGAATTGGCTAGATGTCTCCATAGTATTCTAGCAGTTTCCAACAGCTTGGCCCGCCCGTGAATCTTCCCGGACCGAACCCGTTCGGCCAAGTCCCGCACGTCTCTAGAAGATTCTGGGGCCTTCCCGCATGGTGCCGCCCTTGCACCATCGCGTGCACGTCCCTTGTGCACCTTCGGCCATGTTTGTCCCGGCATGGCCCGACCGTCATGAGCGGGGCGTGACATTCTCCCCCACCCATTTCGGCGACATCCTCGTCGTCGTGTCCCATCATCATGTGCGCGGTGTCCAGTCCTCTCCGCAGGCTGGGTCGCGCCTCGTCCCTTATGCGCACGATGTCCGATCTTCTTCGCAAGCCGGTTTGCACCTGTCCCGATGTTCGCGCAGTGTCTGATCTTCTTTGCAAGCCAGGTCACGCCTGCGCGGTGCCCAAGCTTCTCCACAAGCTCGGCCACGCCCAAGTATCTGATCCTCGGTCCCTCATTGACCTGGATCACCGATAGCCCTGTCCCGCACTCCGCTTCCTCCACTGGAACAGAGATGGTCGTGTCTCCAAATATGCTTAGGGTCCTCATCGACAGAACCAACGCCGCATTGTGCTTCCGCATGAAGTCTAGCCCTAACACCGCGTCGTGCCCATCCATTGGCGCAACGGTAAAGTCCACATGGCCCTCCCATGGCCCAAGGCATAGCTTCACATCCTTGGCTACACCCGATACTGGTCTCTTCGGGGTGTTGATTGTCTTAATCCATGCGTTCTCCCCCTCGAATCACACTCCGAGTCGCTGAGCCTCCTTCTCCGTAAGGAAGCTGTGCGTGGCCCCCGTGTCCACTACGGCGCACACCTTGCGCCCATTGATGCGGCCGCGTGCCAGCATCAACCCATGTCCCGTCGGCGTCCCGACCTTGGGTGGATCCTTCATGCCCTCCACGGCATTGACCACCCGAATGGCACCACATTGCCTCGTCATCCCCATGGTGTAACCTCACGTCCTTGTCCGACTCCCTCATCGCCGACAAAGATCCCTTCTAGGGGAAATCCCTCACCATGTGCGGTCCCTTGCACAAGTAGCAACCTCTCGGCCTGAAGGCATTCTTCTTCTCCTCGTACTCCTTACGAAGGGTATGGCTACTCCTCGATGAGCCTGCCGCGTCCCGATCTATCCACCTCACCGTGGATCTCAGCTGCTCTCAGACGACACTCTCGTCATGTGGGTCTCCCCCACCCTTGGTCGTATACTCCTCCTTTCGTCGGGAAATGACTGGGAAGTCCACCAATGACTCCACAGCCGCAATGGCACTAACAAACATCCGTATGTCCCGACGATGTAGCTTCTACCTGGCCCAAGGTTGGAGCCCATCCAAAAAGTAAAACAACGGAGTCCACCAACATATTGGGAATCTGCAATATTAGGGTCGTGAACTCCCTGACGTAGTATTGGATTGAGCCCTTTTGCCTCAACTCCCTCAGCCTCTTACGCGCCTCATACACGACATTCTCATGGTAGAATTGTCGTTTAAGCTCCCAGACAAAATATCCCCATGTTTCGACCCAACATACGCCCTGCTCGATGTCGGCGTGCTTCTGGCGCCACCACAACATTGCGGTATCACTAAGGTAAATGGTTGTGGTCTTTACCTTAGCTGCCTCGTCCCGTAATTTGATGCCTTCAAAGTACCACTCCATGCCCCACAGGAAGTTGTCGACTTCCCTGGCGTCCCTTACGCCGCTGAATCCCGTTGGCCTCGGATATTCAACCCTCGTGGTTGACACAGGTGTGATAACCTCCATGCTAGTCATGACCCTCTTGCACATCGCCACGTCTTCTCGTAAAGCGTTGATGATGGCCGCCAGCTCATTCAAGCGTACTTCAAATGTCGCCCGAGCCTTCCCTAACTCTTGGATGGCCTCAGCATACTCCTGGGTGGCGCCACTATGACTTTCGCTCAGTATGAAGCTGAATTTTATCGTCTCTATAGGTATGCTCCTAGAATAATACAAGATGATGAAGATAATCTATACAAATTCATAAGAGGCCTGAGGTCTAAGTTGCAGAGACAGTTGTTGGCTAATGATATACGTACTTATGAAGTTATGGTTCAGGCCACTACAATAGTTGAAAGTGGTTTAAGTCGGTTAGTACCAGTGACAAAAGGGAATTATGGAACTTAAATAAAACCTTTTAGCGGTCAGCCTTTCAAGAAACCACAATAGTTTTAGAGACAAAATTATAAAATACCAGCTGGAAGGGAAAATAGCCGGTGTATAGAGAATTTGTTCGTATTGTTACTTTCTAAGAAATAGCAAAGATAATTATTGGACGAAAGGTGGAAATATCTACATCGTGGAAGTGATTAACATGGTATTAAGCATTACCCAAAGATGCAATAAGCAGGTAACAACTGGACACCAAAACCTATTACTGGAAATAAAGTGGAAGATCGACCTAAGATGCATGGGAAGAGTTTTTACTTAGAGTAGACACAAAGATCAAGATTCAGATGATGTGGTGGAAGGTATATTATTAGTATATAATTATCGTGCACAATTCTTAGTTGATTCTGGGTCAACGCATTCATTGTTTGCACCCCACTTCATTTACAATTTGAGTGCTGGCATAGAACAATTACCATCTTCATTGGAAGTTGTTACTCCTATGGGGAATAGTTAAATTTATGATAAGATATTATGTGATTGTGATATAAGACTTGAGAGTAGCTATTTCCCTGTCAGTGTAGTTGTGTTACCAATATTAGAATACGATGTTATTTTGGGAATGGATTGGTTGTCCCGACATCGTGCTCAGATGGACTGTCGGGAAAAGAAGGTGAAATTATGTGTTTGTGGTTAACCAGAGGTGATATTATCAGGCAAGTCAAGAGTCGTGATAATTTCAGTCATTTCTGCCATTAAAGAAAGAAAGGCGATTGCTAAATGAGCAACGAGATATCAAGAATATTTGATTAATAAACCCAAAGACAAGGAGATAAACCAAGTACTTGTGGTATCAAAATACTCCGACGTATTTCTAAATGAGCTCACGTCATTACCTCTTGACATAGAAATTAAGCTTTCTATTGAAGTGTTTCCTGGTACTACACCATTTACAAACACACCTTACCGAATGTCCCCTTTGGAACTCCAAGAATTGAAGACTCAACTACAAAAATTACTAGAGCTAGGATTCATTCAACCTAGCACGTCACCATACTCTTTGTAAAAGGGTGGGATATTGAGATTGTACATTGATTATCGTGAACTCAATAACGTTACTATAAAAAACAAGTATCTCTTTCCATGATTAGATGAGTTATTTGATCAACTTCAAGGAGCTAAGGTATTTTCAAAATTAGACCTACAACAGGGGTACCATCAACTAAAAATTAAGGAAGAGGATATTCTTAAATATGCATTTCAAACATGATAGGAACATTTTGAATTTATAGTGATGTCATTTGGGTTGGTGAATGCCCTAGCAGCCTTCATGGACTTAATGCATAGGGTGTTTAGCCTTTATTTAGTATCAATTCAAGGTGATCTTCACCGATGATATTTTGGTATATTCTAGAACATAGGGTGACCACGAAACATCTAAGAATCGTGTTGGAAGCATTCAACGACATGAACTACTTGCCAAGTTTAGTAAGTGTGAATTTTAGATTAATGGAGTGACATTTCTTAGCCATATCATCTCCGGTGATGGAATTGTATTAGATCCATTCGAGAGGCAAACAATACTTGATTGGAAGTGACCAGAAATGGTTACAGAGATAAGGAGCTTTTTAGTTCTTACTGGTTATCATCGTGGATTTATCAAGGACTTCTCCAGAATCGCAGGAGCATTGACAAGACTACCACAAAAACAAGTGAAATTCATATGGGACGATAAATGTGAGTCTAATAGAAATGTTTTTATGAAGTGTGGTTGTTTTGGTTTGTTTGTTTTTTTATATATTGTACATGGGTTTCTTGGCCAACCTTTTGTGTATTATATTTGGCTCTGTAACTTAAATCTCGACTTTTATGGTCGTAGTTAGTAAACCTTTGTAATATCTTGACCGAGGGTTTTGTACGTATTTTTGTACTTGGACCCAGACTTATATATGTGATCATGTCTATTTTATTTTAGTATTAGGGCATTACAGGTACTTATAACCTATAAAGTGCCATCAAATATAATCATAAAAATATGTGATTACATGCGAACACTAGAGGCGGATACATAAAATTTATTTTGGTAGGGCAACGAGTCAACATCACAAATAACATAATAATATACATGATAAAAAAAAAACAAGTCCTTAAAATTATACTAAAATTTATCACATTATATAACAAGTCATAAAAGTTGAAGAGAGAAAAAACTAAAACACCTGTTCTCGTCGAGTTCTCATATTTTGAAGTTGACTTACAATAACATCAATGTTAATATTCAAAAACAAGTTCTTCTCTAAATACGTAACAAACAATCATTCTATAATTGGTCTCCCATGCTACTACGCAATTTATTTTTCACATACGGCATTTCAGAAAATACTCTTTCGACACTTGACATCGCCATGGGGAGAAGCAGCACTAACTTCAAAATTAAATACACTTTTTTATGAGTTTCATGCTTTTGTGTCTCCACAAGTTTCATGGAAAGCTCATTAAGGTTCTTCACCTCCTAGAATCTCTCATCATTTCGAATATCAACAGTGAAGTTGCGAAGTGAATGTTCAAAAAATAACAAATCAACACTTTGGGATTCACAAGGACAGAACTCGACAAGTTAAATCAATTTTTTATGTCAAATGAAGAAAGCCGATTTGCGGGATCGAAAGACATACAAATAAATAATTCTTCACTTACCTCAAAAAATCGATTTTCAAGTTATTTCAATTGTAGATCAATGAAACTTAAAAAAGACTTCAACTAAAAAATGATGAAAATTATTCACTTGCGGCATACCACCACGAAGTTTTCGTCTTCTCGGGATAACACAATTTTCCTCCATGTTAAGAATATTAATGTCATATTTCATCATAAATGAATTAATTTTATTCATATGAGAATCCCATCTATTTTCTCTCATCTCTTGTAAATTCCTCTAGTCATATTAACTATTCTCATTGCATTACAATATCTTGATCCCTTTTTTGTAAGTCCATGTTCAACTCGTTTGTTATTCCAAATATACTCACCATCAAATGTGCTAGGAAAATAAAATCAAAAGAGATCAACATGTGTGTTAATGACCTGGCTATATTCTTGTCAACACTATCCAAAAAATTTCTAATGGCATCAAGTGACTCAAAAATTATGGGTTATAAATTGATCACATCAAGATCCTAAAGTAA
Organism: Phtheirospermum japonicum; assembly: GCA_014905375.1. NCBI lineage: Eukaryota > Viridiplantae > Streptophyta > Magnoliopsida > Lamiales > Orobanchaceae > Phtheirospermum > Phtheirospermum japonicum. The sequence continues at coordinate 66,280 of BMAC01001290.1, read as the reverse complement.
GGTCCCTAATGAGTTTTATCGGGCCTACTTAAGCTAAGCTCCTAATTCAAACCGATTCTCGATTCAAGTTCACCTAAATATAGAACCTCTACAACATGTTTGGCTTGTCGTTGTCGGAGGAAATATTTCCTCATTGGTGAACCACCCACAAAATATAACAAATGTCCATGTACATGAATAAAAACCAACTACAATCAACATTATTTTTTAACAACATCAACAAGTGTCAATTAAAGTTGATGAGCAAAACAATGAACATAATATGCAAATTGAGATTCACTCATGATTAAAATCTTGAGGCCATTAATTGCACCTTTCATATTACTAGTACCATCATAACCTTGACCCCGAACTCTAGAAAGACTTAGAGAGTGCTCCATAAGTAATGACTCAAATGCAGCTTTAAGTATCAAAGAAGTGGCATTATCGACATGCACGATACCAAGAAATCACTCGATTACCTCGCCTCTTTTATTAATATATCGCAAACAAAGAGCCATTTGTTATTTATCAGATACATCTGCAGATTCATCAGCAAGAATAGTGGAAAAATCATCACCAAGTTCATCAATGATTGCTTTAGCTGTCTCTTTTGCACAACAATTGATGATTTCCCTTTCAATTGAAGGAGCTATCATTTGACAATTACCTGGTGCATTTTTCAAAACAACACTTTGAATATCGAGATTATCCATTGCATAGAATTTCAAAGTTCAAGAAAACTACACCGATTGAATGAAGTCTCACTTTCATCATGATCACGAGTAGGCAACCCTTGAAGTAAAATCCACCTCAAGCATTTAATAGAAGCCTCTAATCGCTTGCAATACAGAATCTTAGCTTCATTGGGTTGCTCTGAGAGACTAGATGAAATAGAACCATTTTGATTTTTAGAATTATTTAAATTTGATACAGCTTTATTATGAACACTCTTAATTCCACCAATATGTTTATCATATGCTTCTGTTCTAAGCTCTAAATACCCTAACAACAAAAGCATCCCCTCCAGCCGAGTTTTCATTCTTGAATAAATAGCATGGAAAACAAAAGACTACATTCTTTTCAACATTATAATGAAGCCAAGATTTATGATTTCCAAACCATTTAGGAAAGTTTTCGCATTTTTCTCCCAATAGAACTTTAAGATATGTTGTAGTTTTCAGGTTGACAAGGTTTTCTTAGAATATATTCTCTCCTAACTATATCCACGTCATTTGGATGAAACTCAACGATCTTTTTTATCTTTCTCGAGTCTTGAGGAAGATTTTTAACATCCATTGCGGTTAATCTTCCCTCATCGTTTGGGGCTCGATTCATAGGATTGAACTAGTCTCATGAGATGGAGAACTATTAATTGATGAAAATGAATTTTGTGTACTTGCTTGGCGATGAGGGTTTGCACTAGAGGCATCTCCGCGTTCTTTGTTTACTTTTTTTGGAAAAAGAAGTTGAAATATCTCTCTCATTCATTCTTTTCATTCTACATTCTTTGAGAAATACGATATTCAATTACACAAATGAAAGAAACTAATTCATAAATATATTAAAAATAAAGATCTCGATAGATAAAAATTAAGTCATTCCCCAAAAATCAAACAACCACCAATAATACAATCACAAATCAAATTAAAACCAAACTATAACATATATCATTTAATCATAAGCAAACTAAAAGATTCTTAGAAAAATTGGTGGGGCATTTAAATATTTTTTTTACCTATGAAATTAAAAAAGAAAATTGGTGGGGCCAGTGTCACCCAAGCCCCACTATACATCTCATCTGACGAACACCGAGACGATTTATATGATTTTTTTTCCACTGCCGATGGATGATGGTCGATGATGGCTGGCTACGAAGGAGACTGGAAGAAGATAGAATGGGGCTTGGGGAGATGGATAATGGGTGTGATGTGTGATTGTAATTTATCTTTCTTTTTATAGTAGGATATTAATATGGGCGGGTTGGGTAGCGGGTGGGTCAAATATATGAATATGGTAAGAATGTTCTCAGTCTAGTCTACTAAAGTAAAGGAAGGACTCATATGAGATCGATAATCATACAAGTATTTGTCTTTAAAAAACTAAACTGAAATAAGATTGTAAAGCTTAGAAATAATAAAACCTAAGAACCGTAAAAAAAATTAAAAGAACTAAACTAAACTAGACCTAAATAAACTAAAAACTTAAATTTGGATCATGGCTAATGGGATGTACTCCATCTGTTTTGAAATAATTATCATTTTGACTTTAAACAAGAAAATTGAGAATTTAGTGTTTCTAACGGAATGCACCTGGAGCTCAATTGAAGTAGGAAGATGTTAAAATTTGAAGGTCTATGGTTTTGAAAATAAGTATAAGTTTATGATGTTTATATCAATGTTAACCAACACTGAATACCAACATCAACCAGAGTTAATCGAAAAATATGAATCGAAAATAAAACTTAAGAACACAGCAAATTAAATTCAGTTCACAAGTAAAAGTACTTGTGAACTTGGGTGTACAAACTCGAAAACTATATTACTTTCTTGTTCTCGATCAATACAAAAATATGAAGTAATATATGAAGATCTTCTCCGTTGGTTACGCAACTTCGAAGAACTTCCTAATCTCGAACAGTGGCTCCAAGTAGTCTTCGTGTTCTTTTCTTGCTCGTGCGTCGCTTGCATCATCTTCAAAATACGTGCGTCTCCGTGCGTAAAGAAGTTGTCCCAAGCTTTAGTATTCTCTTGTCTTAAATAGACAATCCTAGAATCCTAAACTTGGTAAACAAGTAAAAACAAATACTAAACATAATCTAGGAAACTCAATAAAGTCTTGTACATCAACTAGGAAATAAATTAAGTCCTAAATCTAGTTCTCTAATTTATTTTGTGCCCAAGAAAGGCAAATAATAAAATAGGAATTATTTCCAAGAATAAATTCCTCAACAATCTCCCCATTTTGCCTTTTTGGACAAAATACTAAGACGCAAAAACAAGTTCAAACAAAAACTACTAACTCCCCCTAAGTTGGAAAACTCCCCCTAAATAAAACACCCAATGTTGTTAAACCATCATCCCAACATTACAAACCAACATTGTTCATAAAACCACCTAACAAAACAAAACAGATCAAAAAGGAACTTATTGACTTTGGACCCTCTTCGAACGACGAGGGGATGTCAAAGTTTCTTCACCCCTATCCTTTCGCTCTTCTTCTGCATTCTCTTCATCTTCTTCAAGGCCTTATTGCGAGAACGGACCCGCTTCCTTCGTTTCTCTCGAGAAAGACTTGCCAAGGCCTCGGCAGCAACAGCATCCTCATCAGCATCATCCTTATTCGTGTCGCCAACATTTTCTCCCCCTTTTTGACCAGAAGGCAAAAGGGCCTCCATGATCGAACCACAAAGTGACTTCAACTAGGTTAATTGCGTATCAATCCAATCCACATGCGCCTGCAGAACCTGCACAGAATGGGGACCATGTTGAGACCAATGTTGGGAATGCCGGTCCCAACACCACTAGCAACATTGGCCTGGAAAGGCGCCTGCCAAGGAAGATCAATAACCCTGGCACCTGTAATATGCTGGTCCCTCAAAGCGAACTAGTCAGCCTCCCCAGTAAGTACATCATCAGAATGAAGCGCCAAACCCTGATTCTCAAGCAGAATGAAGATCAAAGAGGGAAAGCACAACGATGCGGCGGACCTGGTGGTGGAGAACTTCGTGACAATATCAAACACATGCTGCCCGAAGCTAAACTTGAATCCCCTCCCAAGCTTATACAGAAATTGGATCTGAGGCCGCGTAACACAAGTGGTTTTCTTGGAGGGAACCCAGTTGCAAATGGCGATCTTGTGCAAAATAGAGTAAAGAGAAGAAAGACGAGTACTAGGCAATTGCTCAAACCACGCATGAACCAAACCTCCATGCAAAAAGGATATAACCTTATTCATATCGTCCACAATCGAATCACCCCGATACGGCTCAGTGCCAAACAGTTCATCAATCAAATCAGGGGTAAAAGAAAACACTTTGCCACGCACATAAACTTTGTCGTAATTCACAGAATTCAAATCAACCATAGATGGCAACAGATTGGCATAAAATTCCACAACTATATCACGAACAAAAGGCATGGCAGTCGAGACTGTGGAATACATACCTTTATGCTGAAGATAGGCAATCAAGTTTTGTCGCTCAAACAACTCAACTGGAACTCGGCGCTCAGTGATCATGTGTCAGGTTCGGTATGTATCAAACAACGCTGCGGCCTCGGCAGTCAGAAACTTCTTCGAGAATGGCACCATATCCTCAAGCTCAAGCGTCCGAGAAGGAGTGCCCGCGGAGGACTGGGAGTGATTAGAGATTGTAGATGGAGTCAAAATGTGAGCAGGTGACGTGGTTTCAGCAGTGGCAGAACTAGAGGACGAAGTAGACTTGTCTTGTGGCAATGTTGGTATGGAGGAACCAACACGGGGACCAACATTGGACTTATGCACCGCCCTGTCCTTCCTCTTTTCTTTATTGTAAGCAGAAAGCATATCACGAAGGGGCACATCAAAGGAAGAGTCAAGGGAATACTCAAAAAGCTCAGGATCAAACTTGGGTTGGTCTTTACTAACTGGAGACGAAGGAGGAACAGCTGTAGTCGGTCTGGAGGAGCTAGTGACCTCCCCGGTGATAAAATCTAAAATTGTATAAGGAGGGGAAGAATACTCAATTTCAGTGGAACCTGGAGAAACCTTGATAGCCACGGGAGCATATTTCTTGTCGGCCAAATTCACAGTCTGCTTCCGACGAGGTGTCTTCTTCGCCGTCAGAGTCGGAGCTGAAGGAAATGGAGGCACCGATCCTTCCACCGGAGCAGGGACGTAATCATCGTCTTCAGGGTCCAACATCACTGTGACATCCTCCGCAAGGTTCATGTGCTCAATTGGCACATTGCGGCATGGCTCGGCTTGGCTCTTCGGCACTGCAGGCGGTACTACGCCAGGAGGTATGTTGTGCAACTGCCGGGACTTTTTCAGAGTAGGGTTCCCAACTCGTCCAAACGTTTCCGCAACAAACGCCAAATTCGGGGGATTGTCAACATTGATTTCATTCCTGGGCTGCCTTGGGAACACCTGCGCTTTAAGAGCGGCGTCAATCGGCGGCGGGGATGGCACAACAATGTGAGATTCGTGCGCCGGCGAGGGTGGCGGTGATGTTGGGATGGAAGAAGAACCACCACCGACTTCGGCGCGAATGTCCAGGCCTCCAATTTTCATGTAGGGTGCGGGAACCTGTTCGCCGGAGTGACGGAACTCTTCCGGCAACTTAGGAACAGATGAGGGCGAGGGCGAGTTCGACATCCTGCAAATTTCTCAAAAACACAAGAGCAACAAAAAATCGAAATAATTAGAGAGAAGTAGTAGAGCTTGAGAGTTCAATTGCAGAGGTTAATGGGGAAGTGATCAAACGGTAAAAAGAGTCAAGCATTTAAGCTTCCCAAAAAAAAATGATCGTTGCCAAAGAGAGAGAAAAATAGAAAATAAAAGGAAAAGGCCCTAATTTTACCTTCCAGCGGATTATGGGCTTAAAACCTGATTTTCTTTCCTTTCTAAAACAAAACCACTCCCCCTTAATGCAGGATACGTGATCACACCCACTACAACCATTATCTCCTCTTATTATATATATTTTTTGAAATAAAAAAAAATTGCACGAATCAACCACAAATAACCGAAGTAGAGAGATGGATTAATCAAACCATCAGCACAGTAGGATCAATCTTGTGCAATATGAATTATCACTCTCCAAATTAAGCTCGTTATTACCTGTCCAGCCGTCCGAGTACAACTCCACTGAAACACTTAGTTAGCTAGATTCAAAACACAATTAAGAGAATTCAAGATAGGCAAAACACAAGCAACAGTTCGCACAGCAAGTAGGCATCTTCCCAAAGTATGAGTGTCCTATTGGATGCCTAAAATTCATGACCTAAAAAGGTTAAAATTATTCACATTATGGTTTTAGTGACTTTGATCAGTGTTGCTTTTTATTACTGACAACATTATGAACCAACATTGCCTCAGGCGAAGTCAATGGAAACTTACCCCTTAACCCAAGTTAATGACTACGTCAAAATTGCTCAAGAAGGTGAAATTTAAAGATGGGATCAATTTGTATCCAGATTTTCTTCATCTTTTTAGGGATTTGAAGAGAAATAGCTTATCTTCAGCAATTGCTGTTAACACCTCTTATTTTTTTAGACTTGGGAGAAAACCAGTTTCTGCGGGCAAGCTCCACAATCACCTAATTGAAGAGGTTAGTCTTTTTGTCATCACTTTTATTGCAACACTAAGACTTATCTCACTTTCAACCGGACTCAATGCATTTGGATTATGTATGAAAAGAAAAATAAAAATGCATGCAAAATTATACAGATGTTGTGACTGATGTTGATATTGTTTGTCACAACATCACAAACAAACATTGGCTTAGACAATACACATACCGAGATCTATTCTCAAACGAAAGGTCTCGAAATCTAATGCCTTGGTGAAGATGTCAGCAAAGTAATTGTCTGTCCCTATATTCTCAAGGTTAACTATCTTCCTCTCAATCAAGTCTCGAATAAAGTGGTACATTATGTCAATGTGTTTGATTCGAGAATGCTGGACTGGATTTTTCGAGATGTCAATGACGCTGGAATTGTTACAAAGCACAGTCAAAATACTAATGTGCAGACCATAGTCTTCAATCATTTGGTTCATCCACAATAATTCTGTACATGCACTTTCAGCTGCAATGTACTCGGCTTCAGCTGTAGAAAGAGAAATACAATTCTGTTTTTTGCTATACCAAGAGATTAGATTGTTACCCAAGAAAAAAAGTCCCCCGTAGTACTCTTCCTATCTACCACATCCCCAGCCCAGTCCAAATCAGTATACCCTACAAGTTCAGTACCAGTATCTTTTGTATACCACACACCTAGTTCTGTTGTACCAGTAATGTACCTTATGATTCTATTAAGGCTTTTAAGTGTGACTCCTTTGGATTAGATTGATATCTAGCACACAAGCACACACTATACATAATATTAGGTCTACTTGCTGTCAATTACAACAGACTCCTTATCATGCTTCTGTACATGGTGTTATCAACACCCTTACCAACATCGTCTCTCGACAGCTTCACGGTTTTGCCTAGTGGGGTTTTCTTATGCGTTTCACTTTCTAACCCAAATTTTTTAACTAAGTTCTTAGCATATTTGGTCTGATAAAGGAAAATACCATCATCAAGCTGTTTGATTTGAAGACCGAGAAAGTACGAGAGATTACCTTCCATGCTCATCTCAAATGTGTCGGACATTCGAGTGATAAAATCTTTGACCATCTGCTCGTTAGTGGATCCAAAAATAATATCATCTACATAAATCTGGACGATTAAGATGTGCTTATTGGATTTAAGGAGAAACAAAGTTTTTTCAACTTCCCCTCGTCTAAAGTTCAAATAGAGCAAATGTTGAGTCAACCTTTCATACCAAGCTCTAGGAGATTGCTTTGAACCATATAAAGCTTTTTTCAGTTTTAAAACAAAGTTGGGTTTTTGGGGATCTACAAATCCTTTAGGATGCTCAACATATACTTCTTCACTTAAGACTCCATTTAAAAAAGCACTCTTAATGTCCATTTGATGCAATGAAATCTTCATATAACAAGCAACAGCAAGTAAAAGCCTTACCGACTCAATGCGGGCAACAGGGACAAATGTCTCATCAAAATCGATTCCTTCAATTTGTGTATACCCTTGCGCAACCAATCGAGCTTTATTCCTTACGATGTTGCCAACCTCATCAGTCTTGTTCTTGAATATCCACTTTGTTCCTGTCACGTGGGAATTTTCTGGATGAGGAACTAAATCCCAAACGTTGTTTTTACCAAATTGTTCCAGCTCTTCTTGCATTGCCCTTATCCAGAACTCATCTTTGAGTGCATTCTCCACACGCTTGGGCTCTGTTTTAGAAAGGTACAAAGATTCACGAATCTTAGAACAATTAGTAGACAGACAGACCTACCTGACCATTTCCTTGAAATTTATCTGTCGCCTTCTTGTACTCCTTTCATCTAAGTCTCCGATCATTTGGCCCACGGGGTGGTTTCTCTGAATTCTGGATGGGATGTCCCTTTGATGAAGGTCAACGGGGTCAGCTGGATCTTCATCTTCTGATTCAGAATCTGATTCTGCGGTGTCTTGAGCTGATGTTGGTTCTGATGTTGAGTTCTCAGAACCAACAGTGATACCAACATCACTCAGCTCTCTAGTTTCAGGACCTGCATCTCTATTTTCAGTACCCCCACTATCATCTACAGGAAGAGTGACATTATCTTGAGAATTTTGATCATAAATCAGATCATTATCCTCGGTAGGTTTAACTCCACTCGTTAGATCATCAAACTTGACATTAACAGACTCAGACATGCTTCGAGTCCTAAGGTTAAACAACCTATATGCATGACTATTTTGGGAATACCCCTGAAGATGCACTTGTCACTTTTTGAGTCTAGTTTAGTTAGATGATTTCTATCGTTGAGCACATAGCAAATACATCCAAACACATGAAGATAGCTCAAGTTCAAGTTTTTACCCAACAACAATTCATAGGAGGTTGCACATGATCCTGGTCTAAAATAAGCCCTATTTATAATATGACATGCAGTATTCATAGCTTCATCCCAAAAACGTTTTGCTATGCCATTGGAAATGAGCATAGTTCTAGTCATCTCAGCAAGAGACCTATTTTTACGTTCAGCTATGCCATTTTGTTGGGGAGTAATAGGTGAAGAAAATTCATGACTTATGCCCTCCAAAGTGCAGTATTTAGAGAAAGATGCATTTTCAAACTCTTTACCGTGATCAGTTCTAATCCTACCAATGTTCACATCAAATCTTACACACAGCCTTTTTGCAAGTTTTTTGAAGGTTTCAAAAGTTTCAGATTTTTCTTTTAGAAATTCTACCCAAGTGAACCTAGAAAAATCATCTACAATAACTAAAACATACCTCTTTCCACCAATGCTTTCGACTTCAAGTGGTTCCAAGAGATCCATATGAAGGAGTTCGAAACGAGATGATGTAGTGAGACATTGTTGTACTGGATGTGGCACCCTTACCTGCTTTTCTTTCTGGCATGCCTCGCACACAAGAATGATCTTGGTGTTGAGCTTATGTAGCCCATTCACAGCTTCTTCTTTGTCCAAGCTTTTGATGCCAAACCTCAGCATCACTCAATTCAGACAATCTGCAAAAAGCATCACTTTGGATTTGGTTGCAGTTATTTGAAGTCCTTTGCCCAGTGAGAATACACGGTCCATTCTCCTCATAGACTTCACACTTTTCATGGTTGAATTTGACACTAAAACCTCCGTCGCACAGTTGACTTATGCTTATCAAATTTGCAGTAAGTCCTTCTACCAACAGCACATTTTCCAGAGTTACAATTCCGGGAACATGGAGAGTTCCTTGATCAACGATTTAGACATTTGCGCCTCCACCATACTTTACATTTCCACCTCGAAATCTAACAATGTTGGAAAGTAGGTCCTCTGACCCAGTCATATGCTTCGAGCATCCACTATCGAAATACTAGGCTCCATAGACGTGGGATTTCAGGGAGGTATGGATCATATTGCACTTGATGTTATTTTTCTTGACCCACACTTGTTTGAACCTAGTGTTGGTATTGATGTTCGTAACATGGGAACCAACATGGGATTTAGCTACCACCCTTATTCTCTGAAAGTTTCTTCTTTCGCCAATAATCTTCCAGCAAAATGGTCAAATGTGACCTGACTCACCACAATGATGGCACACAAACTGTCTCCTCCTCATCATCATCTCATCATTGTCAGGATTAGCATCGGAGGAAAAAACAAAATTCTTCTCTTTTGAGTTGGAAACAAGGTGTTCCATCTCATATTGCTTGAGGCTTTCAACTAAGGCGTTGTACTCTATATCATCAACATCTTTGGATTCTTCTATGACAACCACCTTCATATTATATTTCTTAGTGATGGATCTCAGTAGTTTTCCCATGGCGTAGTCCATGATATATTTGATTCTCCAAGCTCTCTACACTCGCTTGCAACATCATAGAGTCTCATGGCGTAGTCCATGATAGATTCCTTTTCGTCCATTCTCATTGTCTCGAAGGTGGACATCAGCATTCTGAGCCTTGATCTCTTTACGCTCTGGGTCGCTTCACACACCTTTTGGAGTGCGTCCCATGCGTCCTTTCACTATAAGAAATTTAATGTTTGATGACAATACTTTTCGTCATTAAAAGTCTATTTTTTCGTCACTGAAGAGAAACGGTGACGAAACTTGAGCCTCACAGCGGTTGTCATGGTATGACTGTCACCATAGGTGAAAGTGACAATTTTTTCAAGCGCGTCACTAAATGTTCGGTTTTGATGACGCTGATGTAAATTGTCATCATAGATGATTCTATTTGGTGACGCTGAGTTCGTCACGTAAGTGATTAAAAATTGTCATCAAAAGATCTGTTTTGTCACCGTATGTTACCATTTTCAATGACGAGCACTTAATTTGTCATCAAAACATTTGACTTTCCGTGACAAACTTATCTACGGTGACAATTATTATTGAGTTATAACGACGCTCATATTGTCATAATATGTATTAAAAATTTGCCAAATATAGTGTAATTCGTCACAATAGATTTATTTTATAGTGACGCAATATTGACCGTCACTGAACATCTATAATTACAATGACAAACCATTGTGTCACCATTTACTATGAAAGGTGATGAAATTATTTGTCACTAAAAAATTAGTAATATATGAAAAATATTATAATCATCATAAAAGATATATGTTCGATGATAATTTAAGGGTACATATTGTGATAAAATCCATTGTCATTAAATGAGTTTATATGGTGACAAGCCAATCATCATAAATGATTTAGTTTAAATGACAAGTTCAAAGTATTATGTGATGAAACAAGTTGTCATAATTTATTAAAGTGACAAACTTGAAATACTTATGTGATGCTTAAAGTTGTAATAATTGAGTGAACACGATTTGATTGTTTGCTTTCATGACGACATAAATTTCTTGAATATGTGCATAAATTTGTCATTATTCTTGTAATGAAAAATATTATAAATATAAAAATGAAAGCAAAGAAGCATTTATCATTACAGAATGATAAGAATATTCCAAAATATTTCTTCGACCATTCAAAACATGTATCAAACACTAACAACTAGCCAAAATATCATATCATCAACAATTGGTTAAAAAAAATAGCCAAAATATTACTTTGAAATATCCAGAACACATACCAAATCAGACAAATAGAATTAATGTACTTGAACATTCAAAACAAGGACCTGGAAACTTAAACTAAACCAAAAGAGTTAAACTCCAAAGTAGGATGCAAATTCCTTGACTAACCACTTCCAATCACTATTCAGCTTCAACTTTCTTTCCTTAAATGATTTGACCTTCATTTCAATCTCGAAAACACAGTCGTATGCAATTGTCTCTGCAGCAGAAGCACACATAAAAATACATAGTTAGCAAATACAAATATCCAGATTGAAAAAAATTACCATCTTTGGACATGCAAGCTAAATCATGTCGTAGCCATAAAAATAACGATCAATTTAACAGTAGAACTAAAAAGATGTATTGGTGGATACCATTTTGATAATTTGATGGTTCAATGCTGGAAAATATGTTAACCCAGCGGAGATGATTTTCTTTTTTCTTTGATAAATATTCTCTACTTCTAGGAAGAAGGTATATGAAGGACCACAAAGCTACAGACTTTAAATATTAGGAATTAAATTATCCGAGGCTTGTAAATTCAACAAGTACATCATGATTAACCAATTCATTCTTCATGCAATAAAATCGGACAACCTAAATAGAATATTAAGATCATAATTAGCCAGCCTATTCATTTCTTCTTTACAGAATAAAATTTATTAATATTTTTTTCCCCAATCAAGCTCATGTGACAGTGGCTCGACATCTGAACTTTCAGTGCATCTAACGTTTGCCACTAGAAATAAATTTTGAGACAATCCAAAAGCATGACGATTGGAGTTAATTTATTATTATAAATTGTGGTTGTACAAATCTAATCCAACCGAAAAACGATATTATTAGGTATGCCAATATTTAATTTACATTCAAGTCATCATACCTTGAGACAAATTTCATCTGGCGTAGTTGAATAATTAGTAAGTAACTGTACTTTCCCAACTTGATCGTCCTCCGGTTCACGGTATATAAAACACAAAAGAACCTTCTCCCCATGCAATATAAAGATCGCTGGTATAAAACACAAAAGGCAAGCTTATAAAATTTGAGTTAGGATAGAGACGTCAGTACCGATTAATTAGCAAGATCAGCCACCTAAAGTTCAGATTAGACGATGATTACGTCCCAAGAGCTCCGACACGTAACACATGTCTCCATTGGCCAGCGCACGCCGAACCCGAGTCGATGATACTTGGCCTTGTTCGTTTGAATTCTTAGAATCTATGTCATCCTTAGATTCTTGTCTGTTTTTCTTGTCCATGACGGAATTTACTTTAGAAGCTTTCATGCCATTTTCTTTGCACAATCGTTCCAGATCAGACGAGTCACTGGATGCTCTATATCCAAACCGATAATTCTCACCTGTGCCCGCATTAACCCAAATCAAACTTTAAATTACAAAAAAGAATATTTAAAAAACTGAACTTTATAAAAGCAAAAGAATAATTATACCTGCCACAACTCCACTAATTTTAAGCTCCGCTGATAACTTCTCAACAAATTGTTGCGGAGTCAGATATCGAACTTTTGAAAACTCGACGTGAAATTCTTTGGGTGTAATGTTACCGCAAAGTGGGGCCCAAGATGACAAAACCCGTTTCCGGTCACATTTGGCGACTATAGGAGCCCTGTTCAGTAATGTACATGTATAAGCTACTTTATTTCCCACTCTTCACAGGTTTAATATTGATTAAAGGACATTTTGCAGTATACTCTCAAGATTAAATACTCACGTTTTTTTGACAGATATAAAACATGAAAAATATAAATGAAATAAGAAAATATATCAAAGGAAGACTTGAAACAACAAAGCAAAGGTTATATTCTGAATTTAAAAAATAACACAAAAAGAAATCATGAACATGTAATAAATATAAATGATATGACAATTACAACCCTAAAAGCATAAAAGGCATTCCAAATAACATCTCACCAACATGACTGAACGTTAAAACAACGAGCGACGGTTGGAAGAAATTAGTGCAAACACCTTTAGGTTTTCACACTTGTATGAATTTACTCATGTAGCAAATATTGCAAAATCTAATTAAAAAAAGAAAAACAGGTTCCATACCTAGGTTCCCAGCCATGTATCTCTGCCATTCCGATGAAGGAAAATAGAAATGGAACTCCTATCTTTGCGYCTTGGATTGCAAGCTCCCGATTACCAATGTGCAGGGCATCAAACTTCCCAAGTGCTACTATTCCTCCTAATATAATTAATCAACACCCCAAGAAAAATCATCAATTTCTGACTAATAAGGATATCTAATTAGCTCCCTTTATAAGAGAATGTGAAGAAAGCCAACCTGCCTGGCATCGAGGCTATTCCTTCCGATGGAGGGTCCCTATCATTTTCAGCTTTGGCACAATACCAAAATTACAACTTTATCATAGAGTGACCAAATCAATTCATAGTATTAAAGGAATTAAATAGAGACGAGCACCTCTTAATTTGGCCTAGTCCGCGGCTCCCAACAACAAGAAGATCAATGTTCATCTCTTCTACAGCCCAACAAACGTCGTTCTGAGGGCGATATCGTAGATTCTGAGGATCTCTCTGTCCATATCGAGTAGAACTCGGGGCTTCAGATTGCGTTGGACTATTGGGTTGAATGAATCTTGTTGTTTCTTGGTATTAAGCTTACCTTTGCCCTTGCCCTTCTTCCGCATTCGGCGGCGCTCCGCCTGGTGTTTGGGCCGGGGGAGGTGACAGGATGGTGACGTCACGATCGGACACGTGGTGGGCGGTGATTGGCGGGACCATGCGGAGAGACGCGTCCGATGAGATTGCTGGGGTTTCTTGCTCCTYCCCTTCGTCGATTTCTACGCCCTCTTCGTCGGATTTTGGTGGTGGCGGGTCAGGCTGATTTAGGGTTTCTTGGTTTAGAGACAGAGAGGCTTCAGATACGGCGTCGGGTTCATGGTTAGTCTGTTCTTGCTGCTCAGGCTGTGGGGAAGGCGACGATTTGAACATGGATTAACTCTTTGCTTAAACTCCTCTCTCTCTATCTCTCTCTCTCAATTCAGGCCGCACTGATGAAGCACATTCGGCTTCAAGAAAGAGTTGGGACTCAATTTCTGAACTGCTATAGTATTAGTCCATTCTTATTAAATAGTGATTAAAAATTAATATAAAAAATATTTATTAAATTACTGAATTTTAAATATAATATAAAAGATTTAAAGAATGAATTTTCAATATTTAAAATACAAATATAAAAGATATTTATTAGATTACAGCGTTTTAAATATTATATAGAAAATTCAAAGAATATATTTTCAACCCGTAATTTGTACATGTTTAATTTATTTATTAATTGTTATTATTATTAAATAGTTTTATATTTTAATATTTTGATTATATTCGTTAATAGTTTTATTTACGCACTTAAAAAGATTAGAAAGATGTCATATTGTCAACTCATGTCTAATTTCTATTAATTATTTATTATTATTAAATTATTTTATATTTTTATGTTTAGAGTAAATTCATTAATAATTACTAGTATCATACTTTGAAAAATTCAATAAATATCATAGTCACAACTCGTGTCGTATTGTAACCGTATTTAATCAGTATTATTACTTATTCTTACATAATTTTATATTTTTTATATTTAAATTGAATTCACAACTAACAATTAGTTACATACTTAAATTATTGCAAATAACTTTTGATTTACATATATAGAATATTTGAAATTTTAAAAATAAATTATTTTAAATTTTATTATAAATACAACTTATTTAGCTATTTTCATAATTAGTTTTTTTGTTATTAAAATAGACTTACAAATAAAAAAATTGAGAGATTTATTAAAAATATAAAATAAATATTTATAGAAGCAGTTTATTAAGAACCGTTTGTTCTAATGAGAATATTACGCCTCCAATTTGCCCCAAGTTTTTAGAAGTGATTTATGAACCGCCTCTTTTGAAGACCATTGGGTTTCCTGAGATATTCAAACCATTAAATCGTGAGTTCGACTCTTTTGTATAATATTTGGAGTATGTTTTCTAAATAGGGCACGAATAATAATAATAATATAATTATTAATATTTTTATTACTATAAATACAAAATAAAGAAAGATTTATAATTATCTTATAAATACATATTCAATAAATTTTAAAATTGAAAATTCATAAAAAAACATATAAATTAAATTGATATTTTTTTTAAAATTAGTGACAGAATATTTAAAACTTCTAAATATTTATTAAAAATATATAACATGAAAAAATATTATAAAATTACCTAATATAATATAGAAGGGAATTATAAAATCATATAAGATTAAAATATAAAATTTTATAATTATTTTGAAATTAATCATACTTTGTTATATTTCTATCTAATTTAAAAGCATTTTGGAATTTTATTTATAATACTTTGTAAGAATTTTGTTACTTTTTATTATTAATATATTAATTAATTGTTCATAATTAAATATTTATCTTTACATTCATTTAACTTACTTTATAGTTTTTAACGACTTATATTATTATTCTATAATACTTTTAAAATTCTCCTTTAATATTTATTAAATATTTTTATAAATTTAAATGATATTTTATTAATAATTTGCTTTATTTCAATTTTTGAGCTGTAATTAGTATTATCTTATAATATTTTGTTATTTATTTACAAAAGCCCTCAATTAATCTTGTGACATTACATCTCATTTTTTAATATTTTTTTCTTTTTGTTTAGTTAATAGTTTTCTGTATTTTTTAACATTCATTCATTTCTTTTTTTTTCTCTTTTTTACATATTTTTGCAATGATTATTTAGACATTAATCAAATTTATTGTATTTTTTTTCAAGTTTTAAAGTATTTTAAGATTTATATTATAATTTTTATAATATTTATGCTATTTTTTTAATTTTTTAATTATACAAAGTAACTATTCATGATTAAATATTTATCTTCTATGTGTATTTAAATGACTTTATATTTTTTAAAGACTTATAATATCATTTTACAATATTTATAAAACTTATTGTAATTTTCAAAACTTCTAAATTATTTTTTAAAATATAAAACAAAAAAAAACATATAAGTAATTAAAAATCACATAAGTAAAATATAAAAACTTGCTGTAATTTTGAAGTTAATCAGACTTAATTAGATTCTTATATAATTTTAAAGTATGCTTGACTAAATAATTATTTTTATATTTATTTAACTTGATTTATGATTTTTTAAACTTATAATATTATTCTATATATCTTTAAAAAAATCAAGTAATTATATAAATTTAAACAATATTTATTATGTATTTATTTTTTTATTTTAATTATTTAGTATTAGCAGCCTATATTACTAATTAAACGTACAGATGTGATTTCATGATTCCACATGTTTCTCTGACTGCTTTTTCTTCATATTTGTGTCTGTTATTTTTCTTTCTTTTTTATTTTTTCTTAGCTTGAGTGAATTTCTTTCCCCTCTCTCCTATTCACCACATAAAACTATAAAACAAAAGTATCACAGATTTAAAAGATCTATAAAACCAAAGTACCACAGATTTAAAAGATCTATTAGAAATAAATATATAGTTCTCATGTTTATATTTTTTGGTCTTTTCAACATGTTTTAAATAATATTTAGATTTTTTAATAAAATTTTTCAAAAATTTTATAAATATTTTAAATTTCTTTTATATGTTTTATACTTTTTTTATGATTTCCAGATTAATTAAAGCTCAGCTTGAGTTCTTATTCCTTTGCGAATCAACATGGACATTTTGATAAATAAAAATGATTTTCGTAAGAAGTTAAAAGAATGCTTTATTAATTATAAAAAATAACTTTTGATTTGAGATCTACTCAAAAAGTTGATAAAGTTAAATAAATAAACAAATCATATCTAACTTGATTCAAAACTCAAACTTTATTTGCAAACAAACTTTAATATAATTAAAAAAATCAAGTAAATCAATAAATTAATTTAAGCAGATAATACGTTCCATTTTATTCAATTTATTTATACGTTAACCGCAACTCACTTGTGGGATGACGGACCGAATAAAAGCATACAAAATGACATATATAAGAAAATCTATTTGAGATTTAAGAAAAAAAAAAAACCACTCTAAGTGAACAGCTAAATAAAATTATAATTTTGTTTTCTCTCTCCTATTCCAACATAAAATTAAGATTATATAAAATATTAAAATATTAATGAGCATATAAGTTAAATAATATTAATAAGCAGATCAATCAGAGTACAAAATTTTATAAAATACTGAAAATTTTTATAAAATATTGATCAGAAATTTCTTCGAATTTTTTCAGAGATTCGATGTACGTTAGTGAAGATTCTAGAAAAAAGATTATATTCAAAGGATGATCAAATTTATTTTTAACCTTAGAAAAACAAAACTAACACATATTTAAATGCTATAAAACTCTCCTAAGATATAAAAATACAAAAAAAAAAAACAAAACTAACACATATTTAAAAGATATAAAACTCTCCCGATCCCTGATTGAAAAGCAAATTTACTCGAAATATTAAGATTTAGAGTATGAGATTATATAAAATATTGATCATAAATCCATAGTAAAGATTATAAAAAAACTTAAAGTATATATTTCAACCATATGATTATACAATAGTTTATTATACAATTTAAAATAATTATATTATTTCAACAATAGTTTATTATACAATTTATATGATTTTAAGTTTCTTAAGCCACACAAAGATTTATCTCGATTAGGTTATACACCACTCAATTAAGGATCAATTCTTTGGTTTTTGATTTTTATAAATATTTTATATATTCTATAATTTTTCAGATTTAGGAAAAAATTAATTATAATTAAATTAAATTAAATATAATCTTATTGATTTCAATTTTTTTGATTGTTAATTTTTTTATTTTCAGTTTAAAATATATAAATAACTTTCTAGAATTAGTTTTTATATATTCTTTATGATTTCAAGTTTTGAGTTTTATTTAGTATTATAATTTAACTTTTATATTTTGCTTTTTATTTATTATTTATTTATTTTTGCATGTTATAATTTATTATATAGTTATTTAGATTTTTTTTATATATTTAAAAAATGTTCAATATTAAATTATTAACAAAATATAAAATGAAAATGATAAATCAATAATTATCTAGAATCAATATTTATAAATAAATATATTTATAGTTTATTTTTGCATATTAAATTATTGATAAATCTATAAAATGAAAAAAAATTTATTAAAATCAATAATTATCTAGAATAAAATATAAATCTAAATGATACTTTATTATATATTTTCTGATTTGAATATAACAAAAAAGCAAATTTTAAACTTTTCCATATTTATTCAATTTAATTTATAAATT
>BMAC01001290.1:4418-38352 GCA_014905375.1 Phtheirospermum japonicum | reverse complement strand
AGTCTCCTAAATCTGGTGTGAATTTGTAGCAAAAATAAAATTATTATGACAAATTCATATTTGACATCACCAAAGAACTATTTCGTGTCAAAATAATGTTGTCGTCATTTTTCTAGAACTGATGACAAATTGTAGCGTTGTCATGAAAAGAAACTTGTTGTGACAACAAATATCGTCACCATTCTTCAAGGGAACATTAGTGACAAAAATGATTCCATCACAACTAGAAACTTATAGTGACACCCAAATCTCGTCACACTTTATTATATGTTTGTCATAAAATGGGTTTTCAGAACCTTTTTTTTTTTTGTCATCCCAAAATTGTGACAAAATACATTTAAACGTCATCAAATAAAAGTATTCGTGACGAAATCGGTAAACAATTAAGACAACAATAAATGTTGTCATAGAAGAGTGTTATTCTATGACGAAATTAAAAAACGTCACTATTAATTAACATACTATTACGAATTTTTATGCGTGGAAAAAAAATCATCACTAAACGTCAGATTTCTTGTAGTGTTTGCTGAGTAGCAATTCTTGATAACTCTGTAGTAACTTGCATCTACAAATCCACACAAAGTGTTGATGCATTTGGAATTCCAGTTTGCAGAAGTTACTTTGTCAGCAGTCCAATCTTCCTCTTTCTTGTCGATAGTATCACCCTCACCGTCAGTGACACGTGATTTTTCCCATCCAAGTAGAACGGTTCTCCATGCACGTTTGTCAATGCTCTTTAAGTGCCACCGCATCCTCTGTTTACAGAGAGAATAGTTATCCCCATTGAGGATCGGAGGCCTTGGGTTGCCTTGAGCATCCATAGCACCTAAAAATAAGGATTATTACTTAAAAGGTTAAGTAACCTGCTCTAGATACCAATTGTTAAAATTTGAAGGTTTATGGTTTTGAAAATAAGTATCAGTTTATGATGTTGATATCAATGTTAACCAACACTGAATACCAACATCAACCAGAGTTAATCGAAAATTATGAAGCGGAAATAAAACTTAAGAACACAACAAATTAAATTCAGTTCACAAGTAAAAGTACTTGTGAACTTGGGTGTACAAACCCGAAAACTATATTACTTTCTTGTTCTCGATCAATACAAAAATATGAAGTAATATATGAAAACTAAAATATCAAAACTTGATACTAAATATTTGTCGCCATGATGAAAAGATCTTCTCCGTTGGTTACGCAACTTCAAAAAACTTCTTAATCTCGAACAGTGGCTTCAAGTAGTCTTCGTGTTCTTTTCTTGCTCGTGCGTCGCTTGCGTCTTCTTCAAAATCCGTGCGTAAAGAAGTTATCCCAAGCTTTAGTATTCTCTTGTTTTAAATAGACAATCCTAAAATTCTAAACTTGGTAAACAAGTAAAACAAATCCTAAACATAATTTAGGAAACTCAATAAAGTCTTACACATCAACTAGGAAACAAATAAAGTCCCAAGTCTAGTTCTCTAATTTATTTTGTGCCCAAAAAAGGCAAATAACAAAATAGGAATTATTATTAAGAATAAATTATTCAACAGATGAAATCGCGGGCGTTGCTCTCTCTTTTTACTCGATGTATAATAAGATAAAGGCCTCAGGGCAAATATGTCTTAAAAAGAAGTTTAAAGACTTCATGATAAAGAAATGTGGAGAAAGGGATCCTAATGGGGAAAAAAATATGTTTTAATGGGTACAAATATCTTCTACTGTATATTTATTGGTAAATCAAAATTATTTATGTAAATACTTACACTAGTTATGTCGGCTATATGTAAATTACAACGTTGTCAATAGTTGATCGGGATATTTTGATATATATTATTATTTGTGACAAATCACCATATGATATGACAAATCAATTATGTCACTTCATTCAGTTTGAGCACAAAACCACAAAAAATTTGGTTTAACAAACAAATTGCAAATCACGGATAGTTCCGAAAAATAATTTGTATTGTAAATTGTAAAATAATCATAATTTAAGAAACAAAGTTTTCTTTTGTTTTTTTAATGATATGCCGTAGATAATCACAAACGTAGAGGTGAAGTTATTTATGTCGATTAATAAAAGTGTGTTCGCATATGTGTTAGGCCAGATTAACGGGTCATGACCCGTTAGGCCATCTGACCCGATACTATAATGTATTGGTTTTTGTACTGTGATATATTGGTTTTTGTATCGTAAGGTATTAGTTTTTCATAAATTTATGACTCGTGTTATTATTTATTGGTTTGTTGTACTGCGATGTATTTATACTATGATTTATTGTTTTTTATAATGTATTGGTTTTTACATTATAATGTATTGATATAAAATTTTGACCTAATGAATTATTCGAGTGTTGCCCATAATTTATTTATGATTATCTCAAAATCTAAAAATTGAAGTTTGGGATTCTTTCCAAGATTACAAACATAGGAGCCTAAGAAATACAAATGGGATTTACCCATAACTCACTATAGCCGTTGGAATCGGACCCATTGCGACTTTTAGATGAATCATTAAAGTTTGCACACTGCCTTTTATACTAGATTAATGTTTTACGAGACCCCGCGTGTAATTGAATTACAATTATTAATTATTAGACCAACTTTAAATGAGACCCCACACGTGTAATGATCTCAATTTACTTTTTTGTTAACAAAACTTTAGCACCACAGTAATGTGGAAAGATGAAGCACAATGATGTCAAGTTTTGGCTCCAACAGGATAGAATATTGATTTTCTCTCTTTTAAACAACACATTGAGTGCAGCATATTCTCTCATTCACGAGTCATAAAATATCAAGAAAAATGTTAAAACACCCTTTAAGTTATTATAGTACTCCTCCGTCCCAAAATAATTTTTCTTTCAACCTCTAGTTTTATTCCAGAATACATGTTGTTTTAAGAATTCAAGATATTTTTTGCCTACAACATCCAAAAATACACTTATTTATTTTATCCGCGTTTAATATTTCTTTGAAATGAGAGTTGGCAATGAGAAAATACATAAAATATCCAGACATCAAATGAGTTTAGTTCACATATTATAAGACTTCTTAATTTGTTTTATATTTCTTTAAAATGAGTGTTGGGCAAAACACATAAAATATTTAAACATAGGATAAGTTTAGTTCATTTATTTTATAAGACTTCTTAATGTGTGTAAAATTTTCAAAATTACTTCAGGAGAGAAGAAGTACATTGTAATGCAAAATATTTCTCATTCCGTGGACCGCCACCGTCGATCGACACGACAGAGATACCGTCGATTGACGCCAGTCGACGGTCGATCATTCTTGGATAAATTTACCATATATGTTTCAGCCTTTCCCAGCTACGAACCAGATTTGGAAACCTCCATATTTCTGACCTAGAATGATTATTTTTCACCAATCTGGTTCTTGCACTTTTTCAATTATAATCTAGAACTTAAGAAAAATCTAGCTTGATTTTTGATTTTTAGATAACTACAAGGATTATGATTAGCTCGTGTGGAATAGTTTTCTCTCTTTTGGCTTTGAAAATTCTAAAAACTTGTTTGGGTAATTTGCATTTCTTGATCTCTTGCATTTCTCTTGTTAATTTCAATAATTGTTTGGAACTTTCAACCCTCTTGTGTATGAGTTATAATTTAATTATTGAGATATGTGTTTGATTTGTTAATGAAGGTTTATTTTACTCCATTGTCATCTTCTTGCTTTAAATTCAAGGTTGTTACTCTTTTGGTATAGTTAGAACATATGTGATTTGTTAATTCCTTTTGGATTTTGATTTCCATTTTGAATAATTTCTTTTTCCCTCCATGTTTAATTGTAGTTATGTTTGTGTCCAACTTCCATGTTTTAAACCTTTCATGATTTGAACTAATGTTTTTAAACATTTAGTTATGTTTCTCTAGCTATCTAAAATTAAAATCAAATATCATTGATCTCGTGTTTAGTTTAATTGTGTAAAAATGAACATTTTGATTTAGTTGTTATTTCTCGAGAGATTCGACTCGACTAAAATTTTCCACTGTAATTGTTTCATTCTTTTGCGGATAAGTTTTTCTTAAAACAAAAAGTCAGTATAAAAAGTCCGATTCATTGATTAGTCCGCTTTTAAACCCCTAGTCGGCAATTCGTAAGATGTACTTTATAATGGCTTAAATTTCTCATAATTCGTTGCACCAGTTGTAAGATATGCTTTATAATACCTTAAATTCCTCATAACTCGATTTGATTATTTTAATATTGTTAAATTTGAAGGTCTATGGTTTTGAAAATAAGTCTTAGTTTGTGATGTTGTTTATCAATGTTAGCCAACACTGGTTAACAATATCAACCAGAGTTAATCGAATATTATGCAGTGGAAATTAAATTAAGAACACAGCAAATTAAATTCAGTTCACAAGTAAAATACTTGTGAACTTGGGTGTACAAACCCAAAAACTATATTACTTTCTTGTTCAATCAATACAAGAATATTAATTAATTTATGAAAACTAAAAATATCAAAAACTTGATACTAAATACTTGTTGCCTAGGTTGAAAAGCTCTTCTCCATTGGTCACGCAACTTCGAATAGCTTGATGATTTAGAACAATGGCTCCAAGTAGTTTTCTTCTTCTTTCTTGCCGTGCGTTTGTCGTGCGTCTTCTGCTTCCCAAAATTCTGTGCGTCAAAAGTCCAAGCAAGTTTTAGGATTCTCTTGTCTTAAATAGACAATCCTAGAATACTAAACTTGGTAAACAAGTAAAACAAATCCTAAATACAATCTAGGAAACTAACTAAAGACTTAGACATTAACTAGGAAACAAATAAAGTCCTAAATCTAGTTTCCTAACTTATTTTGTGCCCAAGAAAGGCAAATAACAAAATAGGAATTATTGCCAAGAATAAATTCCTCAACAATCTCCCCCTTTTGCCTTTATGAACAAAATACTAAGACGCAAAAATAAGTTTAAACAAAAATAACTAACTCCCTCTAAGTTAGTAAACTCCCCCTAAATAAAACACCCAATGTTTTTAAGTCATCAACCCAACATTACAAACCAACATTGATCAAACAGCGATCAATCTACCACTTATCAAAACAAAATAGAATAAAAGGAACTTATTAACTTCGAACCCTCTTGGAACGACGAGGGGATGTCGAAGTTCCTTCACCTCTATACTTTCGCTTCTTCTTCGCCTGCATCTTCTTCAAGGCCTTATTGCGAGAGCGGATCTTCTTCCTTCGCTTTTCCCGAGCAAGACTCGCCAAGGCCTCGGCAGCAACCGCAGTATCCTTATCAGCAGCAACATCCTCACCATCCTCATTTGCGTCGCCAACATTTTCTCCCCCTTTTTGACCAGAAGGCAAAAGGGCTTCCATATGCGAACCACGAAGGGCCTTCAGCTGGGTCATCTGCGCATCAATCCAAGCCACATGCGCCTTAATAACCTGCACAGAAATGAGGACCATGTTGGGACCAATGTTGGGAGCGCCGGTCCCAACACCACTAGCAACATTGCCCTGAAAAGGTGCCTGCCAAGGCAGATCAATAACCCTGGCACCCGTAACATGCTGACCCCTCAAGGAAAACCAGTCAGCCTCACCCGTGAGCACATCGTCGGGAAGAAGTGACAAACCCTGATTCTCCAATAGGCTAAAAATCAACGACGGAAAGTAGAGTAAAGTCGCAGACTCTGTGACGACAAACCTAGTGACAATATCAAAGACATGCTGCCAAAAGCTAAACTTGATTCCCCTTCCAAGCCTAAACAGAAACTGGGCCTGTGGCCGCGTAACACAGGTCGTGATCTTGGGGGGAACCCAGTTACAAATAGCAACCTTATGCAAAATAGAATACAAAGAAGAAAGACGAGTACTCGGCAGTTGTTCAAACCACGCATGAACCATTCCACCAGACAAAAAGATATAACTTCATTCATATCATCCACAGTCGAGTCACCCCGATACGGCTCAGTGCCAAACATTTCATCAATAAGATCAGGGGTAAACGAAAAAACTTTGCCACGCACAAAATTTTTGCCATAATTCACAGAGTTTGAATCGACAATAGACGACAACAAATTTGCATAAAACTCAACCACAATATCCCGGACAAATGGCATGGCAGTGGAGACTGTGAAATACATACCTTTGTGCTGGAAATAGGCAATCAAATTCTGCCTCTCAAACAATCCGACCGGGACTCGGTGTTCTGCAATCATATGTCGGGTCCGGTATTCATCAAATAACTCCACAGCTTCAGCAGTCAAAAACTTCTCTGAATAAGGCACCATATCCTCAAGTTCAGTAGCCTGAGATGAAGAGTTACTATAGGAGTGACAGTGAACAGAGGTATCCGAAGAAGCTGGCGTGGGAGCACGAGAAGCAATCGGAACAGAGGCAGCGTTGGAGGACGAAACAGACGGGGAATGAAGTGATGTTGGTATGGGGGAACCAACACGAGGAGAAACATCGTCCTCTTGAGCAACCTTCTTTTTCTTCTTGTCCATTTTGCAGGCAATAAGAATATCACGAAGAGGTATATCAAAGGATGAGTCAGGGAGTGCTCAAAAATCTTAGGATCAAACTCGGGTTGATCCTTACTAGCTGTAGTTTCGGGGGATTATCAACATCGATCTCATTCCGGGGCTGTCCTGGGAACACCTGCGCTACAGGAACGGCGTCAACCGGTGGCGGAGCTGTGAAAACATCTTGAGATTTGAGCGGTGGCGAGGGAGGCGGTGATGTTGTTACCGGTGGTGGGTTGGAAGAGGAGCCACCACTGATTTCGGCGCGTATGTCCAGGCCTCCAGTTTTCACATAGGGCGCAGGAACCTGTTCGCCGGGGCGACGGAGCTTAGCCAGCAATTCTGGAACAGATGAAGGCAGCGGCGAGTTTGTCATCCTGCAAATTCTCAGAAACACAAGAGAAAATGAGAAAATCGAGAGAATTGGAGAGAGATAAGGAAGCTTGAGAGTTCAATTTGCAGAGGGTTAATGATCAAACGGTAAAAAAGATTCAGGTATTTATCCTTAAAAAAACGACCGTTGAAGGAGAGATAAAATAGAGAATAAAAGGAAACAACCCTAGTTTTACCACCAGCGGATTTTTGGGTTTAAAGAAAATAATTTTTATTTCCTTTTAAAATAGCACGTTCCCTCTCAGTTTAGGCTACTTGATCACAATACCAATCTCCCCTTTTTTTTTAAAATTCATTTTTTTTTAAAATCGCAAAATTCTTAAAATAAAATCGATCGAAGTACAAAGCTAGGAAAATTGAACCATCAGCCCAGTAGTATCTATCGTGTGTAATGTTAATTTTCACTCACCAAATTTGCCTCGTTATTCCCTGTCCAGCCGTTCGATTTTAACTCCACTGAAACACTTAGTTAACTCAATTCAAAACATAATTACGAGATGCCAATGTAGACAAAAACACAAGCAACAGTACGCACAAAAAGATGGCATCTTCACAAAGTATGTATGTCCTATGGGATGCATAGAAATCATGACCTAAAAAAATATACAAGAACATATTATGATTTCAGTGACTTGATCCAATGTTGCTTTTTATTACTGATAACATTATAAACCAATATTGCCTTAAGTGAAGTCAATGGAAACTTGCCCCTTTACCCAAGTTAATGACTACGTCAAGATCTCTCAAGAAGGTGAAATTTAAAGATTGGATCAAAATGTATCCAGATTTTCTTCATCCTTGAAGGGATTTGAATCTTTTAATCTTCAGAAATTGTTGTTTAACACCTTTTGTTTTTGGACCTGGGAGAAAACCAGTTTCTGCGGGCAAATCCCACAATCATCTAATTGAAGAGGTTGGTTCTTTTTGCCATCACTTTTATTGCAACACAGGACCTTATTGCACTTTCAATCAAACTCAATGCATTAGGATTATGTATGAAAAGAACGATAAAAATGCATGCAAAAGTATATAGATGTTGTGACTGATGTTGATATTGGGTGTCACAACATCACAAACCAACATTGGTTCAGACAATGCACATACCGAGATCTCTTCTCAACCGAGAGAAGGTCTCGAAATCTAATGCCTTAGTGAAGATATCAGCAAGTTGATTATCTGTTCCAATATGCTCAAGGCTAACAATCTTCCTCTCAACTAAGTCTCGAATAAAGTGGTACCTTATGTCAATGTGTTTGATTCGAGAATGCTGGACTGGATTTTTCGAGATGTCAATGGCACTGGAATTGTCACACAACACATTCAGGATACTACTGTGCAGACCATAGTCCTCTATCATTTGGTTCATCCACAGTAATTGTGTGCACGCACTTCCAGCTGCAATGTACTCGGCTTCAGTTGTAGAAAGAGAAATACAATTTTTCTTTTTGCTGTACCAAGAGATTAGATTGTTACCCAAGAAAAAACAGCCCCCTGTAGTACTCTTTCTATCTACCACATCCCCAACCCAATCCGAATCAGTATACCCTACAAGTTCAGTACCAGTGTCTTTTGTATACCACACACCTAGTTCAGTTGTACCAGCAATATACTTAATAATTCTTTTAACTGCTTTTTAATGTGAGTCTTTTGGATTAGACTGATATCTAGCACACAAGCACACACTATACATAATATCAGGTCTACTTGCTGTCAAATACAACAAACTCCCTATCATGCTCCTGTACATGGTATTATCAACACCCTTACCAACATCATCTCTCGTCAGCTTCACAGTTTTACCCAGTGGGGTTTTCTTATGAGTTTCACTTTCTAGCCCAAACTTTCTAACTAAGTTCTTAGCATATTTAGTTTGAGAAAGGAAAATACCTTCATCAAGCTATTTGATTTGAAGACCGAGAAAGTACAAGAGATTACCTTCCATGCTCATCTCAAATGTGTCGGACATTCGAGTGATAAACTCCTTGACTATCCGCTCGTTAGTGGATCCAAAAATAATATCATCCACATAAATCTTGACGATTAAGATATGCTTATTGGATTTAAGAAGGAACAAAGTTTTGTCAACTTCCCCTCGTCTAAAGTTCAAATAAAGCAAATGTTGAGTTAGCCTTTCATACCAAGCTCTAGGAGCTTGTTTTAAACCATAAAGAGCCTTTTTTAATTTCAAAACAAAATTCGGTTTTTGAGGATCTACAAATCCTTTAGGCTGCTCAACATATACTTCTTCACTTAAGACTCCATTTAAAAAAGCACTCTTAATGTCCATTTGATGCAATGAAATCTTCATATAACAAGCAACAGCAAGTAAAAGCCTTACCGACTCAATGCGGGCAACAGGGACAAATGTCTCATCAAAATCGATTCCTTCAATTTGTGTATACCCTTGCGCAACCAATCGAGCTTTATTCCTTACGATGTTCCCAACCTCGTCAGTCTTGTTCTTGAATATCCACTTTGTTCCTGTCACGTGGGAATTTTCTGGACGAGGAACTAAATCCCAAACGTTGTTTTTAGCAAATTGTTCCAGCTCTTCTTGCATTGCCCTTATCCAGAACTCATCTTTGAGTGCATCCTCCACACGCTTGGGCTCTTTTTTAGAAAGGTACAAAGATTCACGAATCTTAGAACAATTAGTAGACAGACAGACATACCTGACCATTTCCTTGAAATTTATCTGTCGCCTTCTTGTACTCCTTTCATCTATATCTCCGATCATTTGGCCTACAGGAAGGTTTCTCTGAATCCTGGACGGGATGTCCCTTTGATATAGGTCAATAGGTTCAGCTGGATCTTCATCTTCGGATTCAAAATCTGATTCTGCGCCGTCTTGAGCTGATGTTGGTTCTGATGTTGAGTTCTCAGTACCAACATTGGTATCAACATCACTCACCTCTCTGGTTTCAGGACCTGCATCTCTGTTTTCAATACATGCACTATCATCTGATGGAGGAGCGACATTTTCTTGAGGATCTTTATTATAAACCAGATCATTATCCTCTGCAGGTTTGACTCCACTCGTCATCGAACTTGATATTCACTGACTCAAACATGCTTCGAGTTCTAAGGTTAAACAACCTATATGCATGACTATTTTGGGAATAATCCATGAAAATGCACTTATCACTCTTTGAGTCCAGTTTAGCTAGATGATTTCTATCGTTGAGCACATAGCAAATACATCCAAATACATGAAAATAGCTCAAGTTCGGTTTTTTACCCATCAACAACTCATAGGGAGTAGCACATGACCCTGGTCTAAAATAAGCCCTATTTATAATATGACATGAAGTATTCATTGCTTCAGCCCAAAAACACTTTGCTATGCCATTTGAAATGAGCATAGTTCTAGTCATCTCAGCAAGAGTCCTATTTTTACGTTCAGCTATGCCATTTTGTTGTGGAGTAATAGGTGAAGAAAATTCATGACTTATGCCCTCCAAAGTGCAGTATTTAGAGAAAGATGCATTTTCAAACTCTTTACCGTGATCAGTTCTAATCCTACCAATGTTCACATCAAATCTTACACACAGCCTTTTTGCAAGTTTTTTGAAGGTTTCAAAAGTTTCAGATTTTTCTTTTAGAAATTCTACCCAAGTGAACCTAGAAAAATCATCTACAATAACTAAAACATACCTCTTTCCACCAATGCTTTCGACTTCAAGTGGTTCCAAGAGATCCATATGAAGGAGTTCGAAACGAAAAGATGTGGTGAGGCTTTGCTGAACTGGATGTGGCACCCTTACCTGCTTTCCATTCTGGCATGCCTCGCACACAAGAATGATCTTGGTGTTGAGCTTAGGCAGCCCAGACACTGCTTCTTCTTTGGCCAATCTGTCCATCATCTTGTAGTTGACATGCCCGAGCTTTTGATGCCACACCTCAGCATCACTCAATTGAGACAACTTGCAAAAGGCATCACTTTGGATTTGGTAGCAGTTATCTGAAGTCCTTTGTCCAGTAAGTATACACGGTCCATTCTCCTCATAGACTTCACACTTTTCACGGTTAAATTTGACACTAAAACCTCTATCGCACAGTTGACTTATGCTTATCAAATTTGCAGTAAGTCCTTTCACCAACAGCACATTTTCCAAAGTTACAATTCCAAGAACATGGAGAGTTACTTGACTAATGATTTAGCCATTAGCGCCTCCATCATACCTTACCTTTCCTCCTTGAAATCTGACAATGTTGGAAAGTATCTCCTCTGACCCAGTCATATGCTTCGAGCATCCACTATCAAAATACCAGGCTCCAAGGACGTGTGACTTCAGAGAAGTATGGATCATATTGCACTTGATGTTATTTTTTTTGACCCACACTTGTTTGAACCTGGTGTTGGTATTGATGTTGGTAACAAGGGAACCAACATTGGATTTAGCTGCCACTTTTGTTCTCTGAAAGTTTCTTCTCTCACCAATGATTTTTCAGCAAAAAGGCCGAATGTGTCCTGGTTCACCACAGTGATGACACACGAACTATCTCCTCCTCTTCTTGTGTCGTTTGGTCGATTTTTGTTCTTGGCTTGAGGAATGTGTTGGCTGAATCGGTTTAAACCCAATTCCATGCTTAGAGGTTTCTGGGAAGCTTGTCTCCAGGATTTCGTCGAGATTTGCCTTGCCTTTATTCAGATTCGTGATAGTTCCTTGAACCTTTATCAACTCGGTTCTCACCTTGTCTAGCTCAGCATCCTTCTTGGTAAGTGACGTTTCAAAGCGGACAATTATTTCAAGTTGATCATCCTTCTCCTTGGTTAGTTTTTCTACTTCCTTTATGAGATTCTTGGCCTTGAGTACCTGTTTTCTCCAACTGATAAACAACTGCTTGTGCTCAACACTCAGCTGCTCGTATTCCTCAAAATAATCAGTAGTCTCGGCATTCAGGCATACTATGTTGTCTTCAAGGATACCAACATGGACATCGTCGTCCCACACAATATTGGTGAATAAGGATGGAACAGGCTCAGTTGACTAAGAATCATTGACATCCTCAGTAAAGTCTGTAGCAACCATGCTATTCTTCCTAAAGGGTGTTGGGACACTCATTCCTATAGTATTCTCAACCCTTACATTCGTGGCATTGTACTTCATTGAGAGGTTTCGTGGTGCTGGATATATTAGGAATTGACGAGGTGGACTGAGATCTAGGAAGAGCGCGTTCCGTGAATTTTGGAGTAGATGCCTGTGGTCTGGACTTGGTGCTTGACCCTCCCACGCTGTTCTTCTTCTTTAGGAAATTATTAAAACGTTGGGTCATGAGGATAGTTCGTCTTCCTCTAGAGTACTGGACTCCATCCTTTTTAAGATTCCATTCATGTATAATTCCTCATCGTCTTCATCGTTGTCAAAGTTAGCATCAGACGCAAGAGCAACATTCTTGTCTCTTTAGTTGGAACCAAGGTGTTCCATCTCATATTGCTTGAGATTTCCAACTAAGGTGTTGAACTCTATGTCATCAACATCTTTGGATTCTTCTATGGCAACCACCTTCATATTGAACTTCTTTGATATGGATCTCAGCAGTTCTCCTACAAGACGGGAGTTAGTTATTCATTCACCAAGCTCTTTGCACTTGTTCGTAATATCTGACAGTCTGATGGAGTAGTCCATAATAGACTCCTTCTCATCCATCCTCATTGTCTCGAAGGTGGACATCAACATTCTCAACCTTGATCTCTTTAGACTCTGAGTTCCTTCACACACACTTTGGAGTGCATCCCATGCATCTTTTGCTGACTCTATAATAACTTGCATCTACAAAACCACACAAGGTGTTGATGCTTTTGGAATTCCAATTTGCAGCAGCCATTTCGTCAGCAGTCCAGTCTACCTCCTTTTTAGGAATGGTGTCACCTTCACCATCAGTGACACGTGGCTTTTCCCATCCAACGAGGACGGTTCTCCATGCACGTTCATCAATGCTCTTTAAGTGCCACCGCATTCTTTGTTTCCAGAGGGAATAGTTATCCCCATTGAGGATCGGAGGCTTTGGGTTGCCTTGAGCATCCATAGTACCTAAAAAATAAGGATCAATACTTAAAAGGTTAAGTAACCCGCTCTAGATGCTAATTGTTAAATTTGAAGGTCTATGGTTTTGAAAATAAGTCTCAGTTGGTGATGTTGTTTATCAATGTTAGCCAACACTGGTTAATAACATCAACCAGAGTTAATCGAATATTATGCAGCGGAAATTAAATTAAGAACACAGCAAATTAAATTCAGTTCACAAGTAAAATACGTGTGAACTTGGGTGTACAAACCCAAAAACTATATTACTTTCTTGTACAATCAATACAAAAATATTAAGTAATATATGAAAACTAAAATATCAAAAACTTGATACTAAATACTTGTCGCCTAGGTTGAAAAGCTCTTCTCCGTTGGTCACGCAACTTCGAATAGCTTGATGATTTAGAACAATGGCTCCAAGTAGTTTTCTTCTTCTTTCTTGTCGCGCGTCTGTCATGCGTCTTCTGCTTCCCAAAATTCCGTGTGTCAAAAGTCCAAGCAAGCTTTAGGATTCTCTTATTTTAAATAGACAATCATAGAATACTAAATTTGGTAAACAAGTAAAACAAATCCTAAATACAATTTAGAAAACTAACTAAAGACTTAGACATTAACTAGGAAACAAATAAAATCCTAAATTTAGTTTTCTAACTTATTTTGTGTTAAAAAGACAAATAACAAAATATAAATTATTAACGAGAATAAATTCCTCAACAGATATATGTAAAATGGTATCAAAATAATTGATGTATGTTGCATAAGTATACATGTTCGCACATTTTCTTGTTTTCACATATTCATTGGTAGGGTTGGGTTCAAATGAGAACCCGTCATTATATGTGAATCTAGGGACTCATCTTGACCATTAGATTGGATAATCTTGATGGTTGAGATCATGACATGTCAGCATGGTAATAATGTAAAAAATGCATTAATTAATTAAAAAAGGTATTTTGGACATATATCAACGTTTACAAAGAGCACTACATTGTTCTTTAGAAAGCACAATAGATTAAGAAAAAAAAAACATTACGATTGTATACAAAAAGTATTGCAAATTTCGTCTATAAACTGCAAATTCAAAAATTTGAAATGAAACTCAAATTTTCAACAAACCATAACTTTTTCAAATTTTATTCGTTTTGAATGAAATATATATCAAATTAATCACATTCTCAAGATCTACAACTTAAGATACATATTGCATATTTTAAAACGTAAAAAATATATATATATAATAAATTAAAAAAAATTGGACTGATTTAAGCACTACAGTACTGTGTAAAAAGCACAATGAACCTGAACATATAATTGCACTGTGCAATATTAGATCTAAGGCCAGGATTAATCCTTAGGTTCACATATAATGACGGGATTCTCGTTTGAACTCAATCCTTCATTGGTATACTTGAATTACTTGAACACAAAGTTAAATAATTGGTATCCAAGGCATGGTAATCTTTTTCCCTAACTAGATGTTATAAAATAATTGGGTGTTTTTTCTTTATATTCCAACTTAACTTTTAAGTTTCTCACACTAGCCATTGTTCCCAAAACCAAAACACCATTTGAAACTCCAAGAATTAAAAAAAGAAAACAATAAATCTCTCGTAAGACCATCACGGAATATGAGATATGGCATTGGTTGAAATGATTTAAAGAACTTATAGCTAATAATTAATTTTAAATGAGCGTTTGTTAAATTCTTTTATTAAAAATAGTTGATTGGAAATTAATTTATCATATAAAAATATTGTACATAAAAATAAAAAAAATATAAAATAAATAATATTATAATAAACAAATAAAAATTTCCTAATATAAATAGAAATAAATATGAAAAGTTATAAAAAAAAGTAATTTTAATAATAAATTAAAATATACTTATGTCTAATAACAATATGTATATAAAATGTAAAATAATATGTTAGTTTATAAAATATAATATTTGTATATAAACATTTAATACTTTTATTTATATTAAAAGTAGATTTTAATATCAAGAAGTATCTTTGTCTCATGTGAGACTAGGCAATTGCATAATAACGCGTAGGTAGATATTTTAGTAAATATGTCGTGTCAAAATGAAACTTCTTGCAGAATTATCAAGATTTACAAGATCAAAGTTGCTACACAAGATAGTTATTTACAATATATGTCACATATATCATCTATAAAATTGCAATAACCAATTTGAACAAAAGTCTAAAATCTTACGGGAACAAATTTACAACATGAAATACTAGAGACAAAACATTCCTTGGTAATATTATAAATAAAAAAATCTTTATATTTAGAGAACCAAAATTAAGTGTATCTTTATAAACATTAGCAAGGAATTTCAACCTAAAAATACACCTTATCAATAAATCAATATAATCGTCATCAATGTTGAACAAGTTGAAGATGGCTGAGCTTATTTCTTACCCATTTGGGATTCCTATTTCCTAATTTATTCAGACTTTTTTATTAGGGATTTTGGTTTGTTGAATAATTAATTAAACCATAAAGTATTGTTTGAACAATGTCACCCGCAAAGCCACGACAACTTATTTCTCCTTTTAAAACACCAAATTAAGAAACAAATACAAATAACTTCTCCTGGGTTATGGTTTTGTTCTCGCAGCAACTGAAACAGAGCCTGCCCACTTTTTTGATACAAAGACAAAATAAAAAACCGTTTCAGAGAGATTCTTGTTCTCTTTCCATATCCAGTTTTCAATTGTGGGGTCTAACTCCGAGAATCTTGGCACGCTTTCTCCCTGATTTTTCCATATCTCCTTTTCAATTGGCTGAATTCCGGGATTCGTGAGTGAAATTCACAACCCTTTTCTTGTTTTTTGGCTTGAGAATAAGAAATAAGCTAATATTGGGTTTCTTGAACTTGGGTTTTGCTGATTTATTTTCGTAAAGGAAAAGTTCTTTTAGACTGTTGCGCTTCGACAGATTCAGACTTTCCTGCTGAGAATTTTGGTAAGAACCATTTCTTTTTGTATATGTGTGTATTTTATGGTAATATTTTTTCTTTATTATTTAGAAGTTTCTCAAGTGGAAAATATTCGAGTTTCTTGAATTTGGTTGGACTTTTTGGCTTAACCAAATAAAAAAGAAACAAGCTTTGGTTATGGAGCTAAACCCGTCTCTGGAATATAAAGAGAGTGTTTGAAACTCCTTAAAACAGAAATATATATATATGATTTAGCCTGGGAAAAATGATTTCATCAAAAGAAAGATTAAAAAGATAAAATTTATTCTTGATTTTGATTCAATATAAATTCTTACAGTAGTACATGTTCCCTTTTCCCAGATACAATATGTGATGGCTGATGACATCACGCTGACATCATCCGAACCTGACATCGCTGCTCTAAAAGCCACACTAGCCGCTCAACAAAACCTCCTTCAGAAACTCTACAATGACTTAGACGCCGAACGAGAGGCCTCTGCCTCTGCAGCCAGTGAAGCTTTATCGGTAATCTTGCGCCTGCAAGGTGAAAAGGCCGCCGTAAAAATGGAAGCCGAACAATACAAGAGATTGTCCGAGCAAAAAATGTCTCACGTCGAAGAGTCATTAGCGATAATTGAAAATATTATCTATCAGAAAGAAATGGAAATATCTGCTTTAGATTGCCAAGTCCAAGCGTATAGGTATAAATTGCTGAGCATGGGTTGCCTCGATTTTGGTGACAACCCTTTGCAAGGAAATGAAACGGGCTGTGATCGGGCCGACTATAATTCTATCGATTCTTATTGGGAGCAACTAAGGAAATTAGATGTCCGCGTGAATTTATTGCAACATGTTGACTATCCTTCTTCACCGAGCGTCCACGATGTTTTTGAGGTCCCGCAAATCGACCGGGACTCGAGTTCTTGGGAGCCGCGGGGAAAAGACGAAAACGAGACAGCTAAAAAAGACAATGTTGTTGTTCATCCGGAAGCTGTTGAGGAGCCCGATTGGCTGAAGAAAGTGTTGAAATCGAAACAGATGTGCGAACCGAGTTATGATACTTCGATTGAGTGCCGTTTGGCCGTTTCCGATCCCACGACTAGTGTTTCTGAGTGTCGACTTAATGGGATATCGGAAATTATAGAAGTCGAGAGGCCAGTGGAGCCTACTAACAGAGAGGGTGAATTGAAATTGTTGAATGAGATCAAAGAGGGATTAAATTGGTTACATGAGGAGATTAGGTGTTTGAAAGTGAAGAAAATGTTGAAAAGAGACGAGCCGTCTTTATGTGCTCTCTCGGAGGTATTTACTCGTTACTCCTTTTTTTTTTTAAATACTCTAACTTGTTCCTCTTATAGAAGTTTTAGATAAATGCGTTGTTCGAATAACTTGTGTTTTGTCGACATTGATGCAGGCAATGCTTTACTTTTGGCTTTGATCCACTGACTTGAGCAACTGAGAGCTAGTGAATGATGTGTCATTGTGATGGTATCGTATTGATGATCGTCTCGCGTACATTTTTTTGTGTATATCTGCTTCACCCAACGCCTGATTGTGTAGAGATACTTTGTGCGTTTTCTTTGCCGTTTATGGAGTCGATTGTGATTTTTTTTTTTTAACATGATCGGGGATTGTAATTTGAGCTGTCAGTGTTCTTTTTTATATACCAAAATAGAATTTCAACATTGCTCAGATGTAAAGCTAGTGTTTTGAGATTTAGCATTCTTTATTATTGTCTATACCTTTTTTTTTTTTCAGATGTATAAACATGGTTGTGGGCTTGTGCTTTCATTCATCGTGATGTCAAGTTGCTGTTGAGGCTTAATCCAATATTTTATTATTATTTATTTATTTATTGTTATTGTCGTCGTTGATTATTATAAATTTCAAGCAACACTTTGTCCTGTAATAAATTCTATTTCTGTATCTTTAGGAAAGCAACGGCGCGATTCGTCGGCGGTGGTGAGATTTGTCACTTCCTGGCTAGTTTGATCAGCATTTTGCTTTTTCCTTTTTTAAAAATAAGTAAAGGCGACAGGTTTTAATTGAGAAAGCCTGCTGAAAATGTAGTTATGCGTCCTGAAGAACCAGAAAGTTTCTGATAATATGAAAAGTAACAATTGACCAACAGTTTCACCTTAGTGTGCGAGTTTCTTTGTGTGGGTACATAGGGGTGGCAATGGGTGAGTTATTATCTGAGGTTTGGCATTGGCATAATTACCTGATAGAGAACCATCTTCCAAAAGAAAAGAATCAATTACTGAGTTTGCTAGAAGGAAAAATCATCAGGAAGATCTTGCTATCATTGAGGAAGA
The DNA here is from genome assembly GCA_014905375.1 of Phtheirospermum japonicum. Taxonomy (NCBI): domain Eukaryota; kingdom Viridiplantae; phylum Streptophyta; class Magnoliopsida; order Lamiales; family Orobanchaceae; genus Phtheirospermum; species Phtheirospermum japonicum. The sequence continues at coordinate 20,182 of BMAC01001290.1, read as the reverse complement.
AAAGAAAATAAATTAGAGATATTTATCTTTTACTTTCCATCATCTTTAATAAGATTATCCCTTTACTAGGCTCTTAGCCCCATCATTACCAGAAAATCCCAGTAATCTTTTAAGGTTACAATTTAACAGACCCCAAGTTTGTATCTAGTTTGCAAATGAACCCTCTACATGGAATTCTTTTGTCAAGAAGTTGAAATGACAGCGTTACTTCACGACATTTTGGCCAAGGAGTTCGACTTGGTCAAACAGAACAGCCGCATTACGGGGTTGAAGGATGGTGATCGTAATCCTCATTTTTCACAAGATTCGTGCGGACCGTAATTCCATCTCGTTCCTCCGCATTGATGATGTGCTCTGTCATGAGCCGGTTCAGATTGCACAGCATATTGTTACTTATTATCGGGATCTTTTCACCGCACCTCCGGGAGTGGTTGGCCATCTTTTGAGGATATTCGAGCTGTGATTTTCAATATGGACCCTTGCAGTGCCCCTGGCCCGGATGGCTTCCCTTAGAGATTTTATTAGTGTGCTTGGGATATTATTGTTATTGATGTGGTCTAGGCAGTTCAGCCTCTTTTGATTCAGGTTACTTTGCCCAGCAGACTGAACTCTAAATTTGTGGTACTCTAGCCGAAGTTGGTTGGCGCAGACTATGCTGATCTTTTTCACCCTATTGTTTTTAATAATTTTTTGTTCAAAATTATTACTAAGATTTTGGTTTCTCGTTTGGTTTTGATCACGTTCAAGATTATTTCCCCGTGACAGTTTAGGTTTATTGCGGCTCGCATGATTCACAATTACATTGCCCAGGCCTCAGAATGTGTTAATTGCCCACCGAAGGCATTTGACACCCTTTCGTGGGACTTCTTGCTTACGGCCCTCCAGGTGTTCGATTTCTCGGGCACCTTCTGTTATTGGATTCGGGCGATTTTGGGCTCCTCTTAGCTTTTCGTGCTCTTAACAAGTCGTTGAAAGGTAACTTAGGTTGTTCTCAAGGCGTGCGTCAGGGTGACCCTTTATCCACTCCTCTTTTGCTTAGTAGGAGTTGCACTATCTCATTGTAGAGAGGGTTCGATCAAATGAATTGGTTGGGATTGGGGCTGATAGGGAGTCATTAATCTGTCTCATCTTCTGTATGCGGATGACGTGAACCTTTTTTGCCGGGCTTCTACTAAGAACGATCGGGTGACCAGGTGACTACTTATGGCGTATGGAGGTTTATCGAGGCATATCACTTACTTAGAAAACTTCTTAGTTTATTTTGGGCAACACATGCGACATAAGAGGGCTATTAGTGTTATCGCCATGCAGAAAGGGTCTTGACCTTTCAAGTATTTGGGCGTGCCAATTTTTGCAGGGGTCCCACGTATCATCTTAAATTTAGTAACTGGAGTGGGCATTCACCTTTGAAGGCGGGTGTGTTTGTCCTATCGACTCGGTTATTCTTAGTTTGGCAGTTCACTCCATGCTAGTTTATTGGTGCCCCGTCATTCTTGTTAAGTGGCTCGAACACGCTATTCGAAACTTCTTTTGGACGGGGATGTCACGAAATGAGGTTTGCATTACCGTTCCTTATGGAGACAAAAGAGAGATAAAATTAAGCCCTTAATTTTATCTCTCTTTTGTCTCCATGAGAGCAGCCTTTTTTACTCCTCTTGGATGTGTTGACTGTCGACTCGACGATGGGAGTCTTCCTTCGGTCGCGGTTCTTGGACTCGAATAGTCAGCCCAAGCGTAACAGATTTGTCTCCTCAATTTAGTGTAGGACTCGGGATCATGTTGCTTCTCTTTAGTCTGAATCTAGATGGTTAGTTGGCTTGGGTTGGGCTATTTCTTTCTTGTGGGATAATTAGTTAGGTTATCTCGTATCGGGTCAGTATTCCATCGTAGTTGTAATCGATTTCCGAGCAGAGTAGCTGATTACCTGGTTGATGGTGTTTGGCACTTCACGACTCATTCATTCTTCAGTGGGAAGATAGTGTTGGATATTATTTCCACTCTTGTTGTGGATAACAAGCGCAACAAGTGGGTTTTGACTCATTCGATTCACAGGAATGTCTCCTCCTGTATCGCTTATCGGCATTCGACCACATTTCCCCGGAGTTCGATGGGGCCGATAGATTTGGCATGCGGATTTCCCCTTTCAGCGCTTGTTCTTTGTTTGGAAACTTATTCTTGATAAGCTACCTCTTTGGGGTAATCTGCAGAGGCGGGAATATTTGGGGCCGTATTGTTGTTCATTTTGTTTGTAGGCGACGGAGTCTTTGCACCATTATTTTCTCGAGTGCCCGGTTGCTTTGGGTACGTGGCAAGCTCTAACAGACTTAATTCACGTCACCTTAGGTTTCTCCTTTGGTATTTGGAGTGTGATACTTCAGTGTTTTGATATGAAATATAGCTCTCAACTTTCGTTGGTTTGGCGGTTGGCTACCATTACCCTACTTTGGGTGATTTGGTATTGTTGTATCGAGCAATTTTTGAGGAACGTCGGGTTCAAGAGTTTACCATTCGGACGCCCCTATGCGTTCATTCGGGAGGCCCGACATTCCACCTCAAGTTTTTCCTCTTTGGTCGAGCCAGAAACCAATATTCTTCAGGCTTTTGACATTTTGGCGCGGTTTAGACCCCCGAGGGAGTGTATCTTGGTTCGTTAGGCGCCTCCACCCTTGGGTTGTGTTAAGGTTAACACGGATGTTAAATCTTATGGCTCTCCGGGATTGGTGGCCTTCGGCAACGTTTCTCCTAATTGTTGGGGTTTTGTAAATGGATGTATCACTCAAAAACTTGGCACTTCTTTTGCTTTTTTAGCAGATTTTGAGGCCGCAATTTTCGCTTGCGAGACTGCCTTAAATAGGGTTGGGAGTTTATTTGGCTCAAATCGGACTCTACTTATGTGGTTGCTACATTCGATGCGCGCTATTCGACAGTCCCCTAATGCGCTAGAAACAAGTTGCGATCTCTTTTCTCATATGGTGACGATTCAGGGCGTCACATGTCTTTCGGGAGGCTAATCGTGTTGCGAATGCTCTCTCGAGACAGGTGCACATTGAGGGAGATTGTTGGTGGAATTTCATGCCCGAGTTTCTTTACAACGCAGTTTTCTTGGATTTAATTTGTACCTCATTTAGATATTAGTTTTTCGTTATTAACTCGACTGTTTTGGAAGGTCGACTTGTGACCATAAACTTGTTTGGCCCTTCGATCGATTTTGTGATCAGCAAACTCTATTTTTCCTTTTTGTGATCAGCAAAAGCAAACTCTATTTTTCCTTTTTGTGATCAGCAAACTCTATTTTTCCTTTATATTTAATGGAAATGACTACGGTACCGTGAAGACAACATGCTCCCCCATTGATCTACTATTATTCATAACCAACTTTTGATCTAATGGTTCTAAATAATTGAGGAATGATACATTCAAACCAAGTCCTCATATTTAATTGAACTAATGTTCCTTCACTTAAATAAAAAAGTAAAAGTAAAACATAAAAAATATTTAAAGGGATAACTTTGTGTAATTAGGTTAAATCTCAAGAAGGATATAGAAGCATATAATTGCAATTTATTATATACCCACAAATCTGATATCACTCATAACTACCCACAAATTTACACACTCAAGGTGGAACTTCAAAAGTTCTTGTTAAAGATTTAATAAAAAACACAAATACCAATAAGCAAGTTGCCTAAAAACAACGAAATATCAGGTCTCGGTTGTAAAAGCCCTTTCTTCCGGCTCAACCCTAAAGCTGAAGAAAATTACAAATCACTCACTAGTTCAAGTTTCGGCATGGATAGTCCTGATAAATACGACTTGATTAGCGTTAAAGCTTGCTTCGGTTTATGTAAGGCAACTTCATGGCCTGCTCCTCTTACAGTAACAAAACTCAACCCATCGTATTCTTGCGTCCACCCACCTACCTGTTTTACATGTAAAAGAAAATATTAATTTTAAAAAATAAGAAACTGGTAATTTCACATTTTCACATGACCTAAAAGTAATCGGCAAGTTTCTGGGTTTTTTTTTTATTTTTTATTTGGGTCAAATTGTTTAATTAGGCTTTCAAATATGACTTTTTTGAGAAGTAATTAAAAATTCCATTGAAGCTTCCACTCAAATAAAGGGAATGACATTTTTAATCCAAAGATATAATTTAATTGGACGGTCATGTGGGTCCTACGGGACAATATCCAACCATTTTAAAATTTCCGGTCAAATCTGGACTCAATTTGAGTATTCTCACTAGTTACAGAATTAAATTGCATATTTGAATTCGAATAGGATCGTTTTTTGACACCCCATTGATTGGAGGACCGATTCTACTTTTCTTTTTTTCTTCCTACAATTAAAAGCACTCTCTTTAGAGCATTAAGGAATGAATGCCCAGAATGGTTTCATTACAAATGCATTAGTAAGCTGACCTGGCCATCGTCGTACCAAGGACGCCACGGACTAACTGTTGAAAGTTTAAGAGCGTCTATACTGTAGCGGGTGGATGTAACTGGAATTACAGCATCTGTATCGCCACTGTCAAATGTCCAAGTATTATTCAAATGATTTCCACTAAGTTTTTTTTTAAAAGTCTTTTACAGGATATAGAAAATGGTCATTTAGAAAACAGTAGGTTCTGAAGGTTCACAAGTTTTGGATGTGAGAGCTTTTCTCCGGAAAACATGATGATGATGATGATAATAATAATAATAATACCATCCTTGTCTAGTAAAATAATAAAGATCGAGGTTGAATAAGTAAAAAACCTGAAGATCCATATACGAAGTCCCGTATGTAAGAGCTCACGATAGACATTCAAAACTGACCTAGGTGAATCCTTCCAATGTTCATTCACAAAGTCACTGCAACAAGAATTTGTAGATCTGCTATAGTTAAACCAAGAAGTTTTAGTAAAATCATGTTTGTGCATAATAAGCATCTACATCAGGAGCGAAAGTGAAATAAAAATCAGTTTTGTATTCCTGAATTTAAAAATAAAAAATAAAAAAATCAACACTAATACTAAATTGAGATAATTCATGAAGTCTACATAAAAATTAATAGAATCATTGTTATTAAAACATATCATAACTCTCACGGTGATCAAATTTCAAAAATAATATAAAAGGGTTAAAGACGTAAAGTTTGTCTTTCCTCATTTCCACAAAGGAATGGATGATAAACAGAGAAATAAGGATGACATTTCTAAAGTTAAGTATACTCATATTTAAGATACAAGACTGTACTTGCAAGTCTCCCATTTCAATGGAGAATTTTTGCTGCGAACATGAAGAGCTTCTTGAACCTCAGGAAGATTAAAGTAGACTTTTGAATGCTGCTCGGTGCAAGGATCGTATGCCCTTCTGAGAAGACCAACCTTCTATCAAATGAAAATATATTCTATTAGTAATGCAAAATATGAATATTAAATAATATATACTGTCAGCCAAGCCTTCTTCAGAGAAATCTTTTTCATCTTGCTGTATTAATTTTTAGGGAAAATTACATGAGAAAACAAAAAAGTACCCTTGAAGTCTGACCTAATTACAAAATCAACCATCTAAATATCAAATTTGAAAAATTCCCCTGAAATGTGATTGAATCTTAAAATTAAGGAACTAACTGTATTGTTTTTATAATTGTGATGGTTTTTTTTTTGAAAAACAATTGCTTTTGACGGGATAAATGTAAGACAAAATAAAATCTCAAGGGTGTTTATTGTAATTTTCGGAATATAGCTGGGTTTTTTATTTTTGAAATTAGGCAAACTTCAAGGATACTTTTTGTAATTTCCCCCCTTTTGTAAAACAAACACAAACCTCAGTATCTGTAACACCTCAATGGGATGTTTGTAATTTAAAAAAAAAAAATCCACTTTTTTATAATCACGCAAATCCTCAAGAGTATCTTTTGTAAAGATCCCAATTTGTAATTTGGTACCAACATAATGATTAAAAAAATCCATTATACATATAGTGCCAAAAATATAAACACTTACGCTGTTGCTTCTCCCCACATGATTTAAGCTACTAAAATTAGCCGTGCAGGGAGGAGTGAAGATGCTATACATATCAATAAGTCCAATTTCTTCGTCAGCATTGTCAAGAGCTTTCACGCAGCTCTCCGATGCGTGTATGAACGATTGAAAGTCACATAACACATTCAACTGTTTGAAGGTCTGATCGGAAATCATACCGACTGACCACATGAATTGAAAAAGTCCCAAGTGGTCATGAAAATCATCAGTTAAAGCATTTCCAACCTGGTTTAAAAGACATGTGCTGCCCGGTTAATTTTTTCTACGCGAGCACATATATTTATATAGACACACACATATATCAAGTGGAGAAAGTCCCAAATACCATGAAACCTTTAAGATTGATAGTTTCTTCTCCAGTTTTGTGGTTGTGTCTCACAATAGCTTGGCTAAGTTGAGGAACATAGTGCCCTGTACATTAATTTAACAGCAAATTCAAAACTATAAGAGCAATCAAATATTAAAACATTAACATATCTGGGTGAAATATAAATGTTACTTTCTGAAGGATGATCGAATTTAATTTGTTTGACCAAAACAACATTCTAATGATTCCAGAGGGTTTTACTATTTTAGTTGTTTCTGTAATTATTGTTTCTATAAAACACCATTAAATATTGTCTATAAGTATTGTTTCCAGAGGTTTTAATTTAATCCATGTAAATATTGTTTCTCATGGATGATCATATTTAATTTGACAGTCTACAAAACAATCATTTTCTTATAAAACACATTTCAAACAGGGATTTTAATATTTTACTAGTTTCAAAAGCTCACGATACTAGAATCATGAACGAACCAGCATAGCTTTCTCCTGTAATGTAGAATTCACTTTCTTTGTACTGTGGAAAACGTTCAAACCAATTCAGCAAAAACTTTAGGTTATCGCCGGCTGCAATCAAAGAAATCAAATCAAGAAGCGATATGAACAAAATATAGAATATAGAATATAGAATATAGAAAATGGTACCTGTTCTTTCGTCACCATTGTTCACTAAATCGGAGGAAGTGTTTGAATATGAAAATCCAACTCCAACTGGCGAGTCCAAAAACAATATATTTGCAACTGCAAATATGGAAAACCTTAAGCAATATTATCAAGAAAGTGTATTAATTTTTACTCAGGATTTTGGTAATTCTGAAATTTGTAGCTCGCAAAAATTTTAATATTTAAAATGTCACTGATATTAACCGAGTGTTTTGAGGAGCAGAGTATCTACAAACACCATGGTGAAAATATTATTAAATGAATGAGACCAGCTCAATGGACAAAAAGTAATAAAAAGGATAAAATCGGGAAAAAAAATTAAACCAGAGTATATTGGAAAGGTTTTAATTTAGAAAGTGAGAACATGAACTTTGGTGATTCCAGAGAAAGAAGAAAAGACCCAGCTCTTCATGAGCATGGGCTCTACTTATACACCAAATAATCAATTGATTTTTTGTAGAGATGCATAAATCGAATAAATACGAGAGGCGTAATAGATTAATAACGCTCGTATGTACCAAAAAGTCGAACAAGACAAAGAACAATACAATACAAACGAAAATGAAGCCTGATCAAAATCTAGTTTCTAGAGGGAGCCTTAATTCCTGAACATAAAAGAATTAGAATACCATTTAGCTTATCTCTCGTTTCATGTGACGGTTGGGTTCTTTCCCTTGCAGTCTTAAAATCAAGATTTTAAGTTAAAAGCACACGCAATTGCTACTGCTATCAAGCAAACAAAACCACAGATTATACCTTTATTCCAAGAATAAGGGTTCAGATAAAGGGCCTTTCCATTTTTCTCAACATGAAAAGGTCCAATTTCCTCAGCAAGCCCATAGGCAATAGATGAACATCCTGGCCCTGTATAATATTTTTTTTAAAGGTAATAAAAATTGGAAAAAGAAAAAGACATTTCCTAAACATCTCATCAATCAGAATTTAAAAGCAAACTCAAGTACAAAAACACCTTCATAATAAAATACACTTAAAAAGCTAATGCAGTAAATAAGAATATTAGAAATTGAAGGAGAAAATGCAAGTGTTGACCTCCATTGAGCCAAAGAACGAGAGGCTTGGAAGAAGGGTCCTCATCTGCCTCGAAGAACCAATAAAATAGTGATCTCCCAGATTCTTTATTTACAGTCACATATCCAGAATAGTGCGCAAAGCTCACATTGAAATTTTGCCCAGGAAGGTTTGAAACTCTGTCAAGCTGCTGACGATTATGTGAGTCAGAAAAAAAACTTGCGCAATGAATCAGGTGGAGATTGGCAATGCAGATAATGAAGAAAGTGTTGGAAACCCAATTGAAAGTTGACATCTTTCTAGGTTCTTGGAATTGGATTTAGGAGAAAAAAGGTTTAGTAGGAACCCATTTGATCAACTTTCAACTGGGGTGGGCAATAATAAATTTAGAGAGGCGTGGGCACAATTCCCAGGATGGTATTATATTAGTGGTAAAGTTTTGTTTGTTGAGATTGCCCACGCCTGTCGGGTGGGTATTTGATAAATAGATTGCTTTCAACTTGTGTCTAAATTTGGTCAATTACGTCATGGAGTAGGTCCAACTTGCAACTTCGTCCAAGCATAATCTATACTTACGCAGATAGTCATCAAAATATTATATTTATGAATCGAAATTATTAACCGTAGAAAATGAATTATTAATTAAAAAAGAAAATATGTATTGTTTATTTTAAATTGTGGAAAATTTCTGTGTAGATTAAATTAACTATTTTACTAATAATGATACTATCTATAATCCATAGCAGAAAGAATTGTGATATAAAATTGGTTATTTTTGAATATTAATCTTGGCAAATACAAACTAACATTATAGAAATCTCTTACTTTTGTTTGCGAAATAAGCCACAAGTGTAAATTGCTTACTCTGAATTTTACCCGAACAACTCAATTTCACGCGTGTAATGTAATAATCCTTAGTCGCAATCAGCGGTTAAAAAGAAAAGGATTTCATTCATTGTAGTCTTTTTAGTAAAATCTAAATCATTAATCATGGTAAACATAATTCTTTAAAAATACTGAATTATCTATTTTTTTTATTGAGAAAATTAATTAATGATGTTCCCAAAATATTAAAAATAATTATTTGTTAGAGTAGGTCTACTGTGAGACCGGTCCCATGAGACCACCTTTTACCAAACTCATTAAGTGATCCAATTAATTAATGATGTTCCCAAAATATTAAAAATAATTATTTGTCCGGTTTAAATTATCACAAATTCAACTTAAAGTATTACAAATTAAAGTAAAACTAAAACATATTATATTTTTCCCATCTAATTCTTTTTTTACAAAAATTAAACTATCATAAAATATTTATTAAAATATTATAAAATATAGTTAAAACATCACATATATCTATAATTTATTTTTTTATTTTTTACATTTATGCATTTCGGTAATTAAAAGTATCACAAGAAATCGATCACTTATCACAAAACATAATTAAAGTATCACATGTTTTCTGATACTTTTACTACATTTTGTTATACTCGATAAAAAACTATAATTGATAAAACCAAAAGGATTGGTTACCAAGAATATGGGGTACTAACCTCAAATCTGAGATCAGCGACCTGAAATAGATTCCAAACAAGTCACAGCGACCTTCTAGGCCTTCAACGAACCTCCTGACGACCTCGTCGGTCCTGTAAAACAGCACCTTCAGTCGAGTCGATGATCAGACCCGCGAACCTCCTAACGACCTCGTCGGTCCTCCGATACTTAAGTTAGATACTGCGAGAGATAATTTAGAGAGCCCAAATCACAATAGAAAACCACTTAAAATTAAAGAGAGGTATGCACCCCTTTTATAGAGATAAGAGAAGTGTCCCCCAAGGCAGGGTTTCCTTCTCCCGCCATAATTTCATAAATATCATGACCGACTTAGAATTAGAATTCCTCCTGTACGCTAAGTTCCCATAAACAATAGATCTCTTACTTAAATTACCAGAATAGGCCTGGGCCTGTTATTCTTTCCATACAGTTCACCGGAACCCCATAGACCATCTATACAAGCCCATTCGGGCCTGATACTTATAAAGCCTATGACCGAACTACCAAACAACGCGCAACTAATACAATCATAAGAGGTTGCGACCCTATATGAGAACTCATCCTCATACTCCAGGTCGCTACTCCTCGAACCAACTCGCTCACCTCCCAAAGGAAACCAACCAGCTCGCCCACTTCCCAGGAGAGGCGCTCCTTCCAGGATATGAGGTCGCTTACCATAAATAACCACATATATCACGTATGGAATTTTAGTACCGTATCAGCTAGTCCCCCATGTTCTAGTTGAGTGAGGTACGAAATCAGGTAGAACATGTAAAATAGAGCATTAAAAGATCGCAACAATCAAAAATCACGACATAATTAAATCACCTTGCTCAGCTTACCAAATCATATTATAAAATACCCCAACTTAGCATATCAAGCTTTAATACCGACCACCCCATAAAAATTTACCAGATACGACCGCGATCTCCAAAAAGACCAGCTCACTGAGCTCACCCGTCCTTCATGAGGAATGTCCTCGAAGAAAAAATTTCCAAGTCCCCAGGTCGAGTCCCAGACCCCATACCTGACGACCTAATAACCATAAAGCCCCTTCCACACGACCTCTAGCTGTAATCAGGCACAACAACCCAAGAAAGCACAATTATAAATAGCCCAAAAAGTCAAAACACGCCTCTCCTTTCCCATCACCTCCCTTTTAAGTTTCACTAAATGCAGCCTGACAGCGTGTCGGGCACGTGTCACTCCCCCATTTTCTTGTAGTATAATAAACACGGTGGACCCAAAACAAAAGGCCCAAAATATTCCTTGAAACCCTACAAACTTTCTCGCTCCTACTCGTCCCATCAGCTTTTTACGCCACCCAACACACACAAAAACCCCTTCATCTCCTCCCCTTCGCCATTTCACAAAAACTCAAAAAAAATGCCAATTTCGCTCTGCAGAAAAGCCCGTCCATTCTACAATTGTCAGAAAATTATTAACAGCTCACCGTTCGTCGCCGACCTCTAGGATACTGAAAATGTGTAAGTCCCCTAAATCCTTCCTCTTTCAATAATCTTGATTTTACTATGATATATGTATTGCATCTTTTGAGTTGTTGTGTTTTCTGCTATTTCATTCCCCTTGTATTTTTTGATTGATGATGAAATTAGCATCCCCTAACCTTAATTCCCAAAATTATGGCCTTTCTGCTGATTCAAACCCCATCGAAAACCCTTACATTTTCAAGCAAAGAAGAAAACATCCCCTTTCCCCCTCCGGCCTCCGCGACGAGCCAGAAGGCGACGTCAGCTGGTCGGAGTTAGAAGCCCAGACTAGGGCTCGCTCCAATACCCCAATTTCTGTAGAAAACACACTCGAAGACCCTTCTTCCATCCCCTAGCCCTTGTAAATATACCGGAAGGCATCCCCATAGCTAAGCATACTGACCCACCGCCTTGCGAGCACTTCATGGAAAACCCAGTGACTGTAGCTCGCTCCATAAATGTCGCTGACCTACAGCCCTCAACCCTAACAACCAGTCAATCAAGGATAACTATTGGCTGCTCCCTGGCCCTGAAAAACTAGAAGAATTGAAACACACACTCAACCTCCCGGAAATCGCCCAAATGATCCTACCCGATATTCTCCACCTAGATCCCATGAAACCCTATCCAAACCACATAACCCTTTTTGACGAGCTATTTAGAGCAGGATTAGGTTCCCTCCACACCAGTTTTACATTGAGATCTCCCTCCTGTATAAAGTTTCCCTTTTACAATTGACCCCCAACTCTATGAAATTTTTGGCGGGGTATGTTATATTGTGTAAATATTATAATACCCAACCTGATCCAGGGTTTTTCCAATTTTGCTTTCAAATAAGATATCAAAAAACTCTTTTTACCTTTCTGCCCGCATAGGCAAATCCCGATTTTTAATAAACCCCTCCAACAAAGTTCCCGAATGGAAGAAGAACTTCTTCTTCATTCACAACACGGAGGAATGGCCTTTTCCGACCGAGCTGTAATACCATACCCAAAAACAAACCAAACTTCCTAGTCCACAACACTTACCCATTATGTACAAAAAATACTCTGACCAGCTCGCGGAATGGAGTAAGCGCCTGTTCGACGTGGTGCTACTCACCAGCCGGTCCAAAGTTTTCCGTTATGTAGATATCGACTTTCGTCCAGTCGACCCAGATCTTGCCCCGACTGAATCAGAGTTCGGTAGGTCTCCCATGCATTATGACTTTACACCATCATCCGTTGTTACAATTAAGTAATAACACCACTTTGCTATCGTAGTCGCACTTGTCAATAGGTGTGCCTCGCCGACCTCTGAGGAAGTTACAGAGATACCTGATCCTCAGCCCGCCGTTATCTCTGCGCCTTCCCCGGTCATCGCCGTTGACGAAGTGCTAGATCAAGCCTTTGGAAAAGAGGCTAATCAAGATATAGAAGACGACCTGGGGGAGGTACCATTGATGCAGAGATCCTTTATAGGAAAGGGAAAACGTCCTCTCCGACCTGCTGCCAAGAGTCCAAGCCCTCCTGGCCAAAAACGTCGCCGCCTTCGCAAGACGTACACTACGACCTCTGCTAGCTCGCTTGACTTGAGCAAAGGATTGGCCCAATGCGATAACGCCAAAGAAATCCAAACCCTACTCCATGAGCGTATAACCAAACAAGTGAACCTTTAAACTTCCCATCTTTATCAAAATAATACCTACAAATCCTCACAATGTTTCCTGATATAGCTGAATCCTCTAGTCTCTAAGCTCTCTGAGAAACTGATGGCTCGTTCTGCGGAAAGCGAGCTCCAAAAAATGTGCGACGAGCTGACCGCATAAACTGAGCAACAAACGCGGCAGCTATCGCTTACCCAAGGAGAGCTGGATGGCGTGAAACACCTGCTAAAGTCCCAAGAAGAAGAGATATTAATCCTGAAGAGCCAGGTGAACATCCTGAAGGATGAAACAACTCGTTTGGGAACCGAGGCCAAAAATGCAACCAGTCAGGTCGAAAAGCTCAACATGCAAAATCAAAAGCTCAAGGAGCAAAACCAAGCTGCACGTGAGCAAGGCGTAGCTGAAGGTCGTCGGACCTTCCTCACGAGTGCAACGGGCAAAAGTCTCATGGGCACGTATCGAGAAGAATTGTTGAAAGCCTATAAAGAATCATCCATATACTTCGGCAAATGGCTGATGGCGCGCAGGAGTGGGTTTTCAAGGCTGCCGACATAATCAAGAACCAGGTCGTGGCGCTAAACGTCACCTACAACCCCGACGTGCCAGTCATTATCGATATGTTGCCTCCCTTCAGCACTTTTAAGGGCGATATAAACTAACCGATCGATGCTGAGTGGTGGTTGTCGTGTCAGAGTCGAGCCATAATAACCGCCCAACTAGTTGCCGAGCTGGATGTGCCTTTGGATGATGTCGTTCCTGCCCCTGGTCCGAGCATAGCCTGATTACTTGTTTGCTTTTTCCATTCAAAAACTTGTATTTATGCTCGCAGAATTATGAATTTAATCTGTATGAACTCCACCTTTATAGATCTTCCATTCAAAACCATATACAATCCTGTAATGGAAACTATGTAAAAGCCAAACAAGGTATAAAATAAACCCACAAGTCAACATAGGTCGCGTGAATTCGCAACCAATCACGATCACATTCCATACCCTTATAAGACCATGATATTCAAGAAAAATAATCACACCATAAACCACAAACAATCTAATGGGCCTAAAGTAAGCCCGCAGATAGAAATTAAACATATTAGCTCACAAAGACACAACCATCCAAAATATAAGAATAGGACAGCTCGATACAGATACGTTAGTCAAACATATCCATCTCAAACATGTAAAACAACAATCCGCCCTTTAACCATATTTAAAAGCCATAAGTAGTTCGCCAAGTTTTATTATATACTGAAAAGATATGGAAACCCCCCCCCCCCCCCCCCCCCCCCAAGGGTAACATCATGACTAGCCCGCCCCAAAGGGTAAAACGCACACAGCCCACCCCGTAGGGTAAAACACCATACCGCCCCGAAGGGTACAACGTACACAATCCGCCCCGAAGGGTAAAATACCATACCGCCCCGAAGGGTAAAACACCATACCACCCCGAAGGGTAAAACACACAATCCGCCCCGAAGGGTAAAACACCATACCGCCCGAAGGGTAAAACACACCAGCCCGCCCTCTAGGCATAATATTTCTTTAAATGGCACTCATTCCAGCTCCTCGGTAGAACTTTTCCCTCTGCATCTTCTAGTATATATGCTCCTCCTCGTAACACTTTCACCACTTTGAATGGCCCAACCCAATTTGGCTCCAGCTTCCTAGTCATATGCAATGCATCAGCCCGCCTCCATACCAAATTGCCAACCTGAAAACAGCGATACTTGACCCGTTTATTAAAAGCAGCCCGTATCCTTTATTTATAATGCTCAACCCGAGCCATAGCCTTATCTCGTATCTCATCGATCGTTTCGATTGCTCCCCGAGCTAGCCTTTCATTTTCTTCCACATTAAAAGCTATCAAGCGCTGCGATCCACCTACTATCTCCGCTGGAATAACCGCTTTCATCCCATAAACTAAACAAAATGGCGATTCTCCCGTAGAAGTTCGGGGAGTTGTTCGATAATCCCACAAGACCGACGCGAGCTCTTCTTCCCACAGCCCACCTGCCTTCTCCAATCGTAACTTAAGACCCTGCACAATGATACGGTTAGTAACCTCAACCTTCCCATTAGCTTGGGGATGCCGCCACAGAAGCAAATCGTTGCTTCATCCCCATCTCCTTGCCACCAATCTCGAATTTTCTGCCCGTTAAATTGGGTTACATTGTCAGACACCAACACTCGTGGCACACCAAACCTACAAAATATATTGTTAAAGATAAAATCCATCATATGTTTCTCACTTATGCCAGTGACCGCTTCGGCCTCCACCCACATGGTGAATTAATCAACTGCCACCACTATATATCTCTTTATTGCCCGGGGCCTTTGGAAAAGGTCCCACAATATCAATCCCCCATTGTGCAAACGGGCACGGCGAGCTCATAACCATCATCTCCTCGGCCAGTATATGAATAACCGGAGCATGCATCTGGCACTTCTTACACATTCTCACTAGATCGCTAGCCATACCTTTCATTCCTGGCCAAAAGAAGCTAGCTCGCAATGTCACGCCAACCAATGCTTTTCCCTTAGCGTGATCCCTGCAGTACCCTTCATGTATCTTCCTTCAGCACTTCCAACCCCCGCTCCTTAGTCAAACATTTCAAAAAAAGGTCCGAAGCGCGACCTCTTGTACACTGCTGATAAAATAAATGGCTCTTTGCATGCCCGCCTCTTCCCCGATCAGCACCGAGCTTACTGCAACCTCCCCAACTGATATATATATAAGATCAGGTCTTCCCCAGGCATCGGCTTAGTCAATAGTGGTATTTCAGCCAGATACTTCTTCAATTCCTCAAATGCCTTCGCTGCTTCCTTTGTCCACTCGAACTTGGATCCTTTCCGAAGTGCCCTAAAAAATGGGACACCCCTCTCTGCCGACCTAGAAATAAAACGTCTAAGACTCGCAATGCGACCTGTAAGTACCTGCACGTCGCGTACCGTCCGGGGATGCGGCATTTCCAAAACATCTCGCACTTTTCTCCGGATTAACTTCAATACTCTTTCCGTCACCATGTACCCC
>BMAC01001289.1:55806-88171 GCA_014905375.1 Phtheirospermum japonicum | reverse complement strand
TTTACGGGTTTGTACACCCAAGTTCACAAGTATTTACTTGTGAACTGATTTTGTTTAATCGTGTTCTCTTTTTAAATATCCGCTGCATAACCTGGTGTTATTTAGTTGATGTTGTTAATCAGTGTTGTTAACATTAATTAACAACATCACAAATCTGGTCCTTATTTTTAAAACCATACACCTTCTAATTTTACAAACATGTCGTAAAATTTTTGAGCCTCAGCGTTCGGCTATATTACTTTCGATTCACGTTCAATACACAATTATAAAGTAATATATGAAAACTAAATATCAAGAAACTTGATACTAAATACTTGTTGTCGGAATGGCAAGATCTTCTCCGTTGGTTACGCAACTTCAAAGATCTTGTTTATCACGATCGTTGGCTCCAAGTAGTATGTCGTGTTCTTCCTTCCTTGTGCGTCTTCTTGCGTCGTGCGTCTTGCGTTCTTCTCCTCAAGAAATTTGTGCGTCAATCTCTAATAAAAACCGTGAATCAAGTGTAGGATTACTTGTGTCTTAAATAGACAACTAAGAATCCTAAACTTGGTAAAATCCTAAAAACAAATCCTAAACACAATTTAGGAATAATTAAAGTCTTGTGCATAAACTAGGAAACATAAAATTGTCCTAAATCTAGTTCCCTAATTTATTTTGTGCCCAAAAAAGGCAAATAACAAAATAGAAATTATTGACAAAAATAAATTCCTCAACATCATTAACTCCACATCAAAAAAATATACCAGATTAAATCTCAATAATCTTGTTAAGGCTAATTAAAACAATCCCATATAGAGCAAACTGGCGTAATGCTTCATGTGTATTTATTTATTTTCTATTGAGTACTTTTGAAAATATAACAACACTAGACAGTTAATATTTAGTAAAACTGCATATATAAATTGGGATTAATAAACAGATTCATTAAATATTTTACTTCAGTCCTCATTTAAAAATTAAAGAATCAAACTCACACGCGCCTTCAAGTGCGCGCGCGACACTGATATCTTGTCTCGAATATATATATAACATTTTAATTAATTAATTAAGTGTTAGATTATATGTCTAACTTATAATGTAGAACACTGAAACCAGAGCTCATTCTTACGAAAATCACTTTGTCGGGCTTCCCATCCCATTAATGAGGATCGGTAGCCTTAAACAGGATGGTCCGGAAATTATTTTCGTGCGTGATGCATGTAATCTCATTAAATTAATCTTAATTAAGTAAAAAAAATTGAATGAATATGTTTAGCAAATTAAGAATGCAGTGACTGGATTGGACTGTAATTTTATTTTTCATAATTAAAATTTTTTGATTTTAATTTGTACATAAAATTAAATTTGTTTGAGAATTAATTATTGGATTTACTATGTATAATCTGTTTTTGTTATCTAGCAGGTTTCTTCAAAAGAGCCAATCAATGTTGGTCGAGGTGCGATGGGCTCCATGGATATCGAGACTTAAACTTCCTTTATTATTTAAGGTAGCAGCATTTCATGATCAAGTCAAAAAAATAAAAATAAAAAAATCATCTCTATAAGTGTGTGATTTCTATTGATATTGTTAAGAGTCTATAAGGTAGCACCTTTTATGATCGATTCGAGTTTATAATAATAATAATAATAATAACAAATAACAAAATAAAAATAAAAAAGGTACTCGCACTCGCACGCGCATGGCACGAGATCTTGTTGGGGATATATATAACATGTTATTAGATTATGTGCCTAACTCGATAAATTATATATGTAGAAGAAAATGTTGAATGAATCTGCTGAGCAGATTAAGAATGCAGCTGACAAGTCTTAATTTTTTTTTTTAATTTTAAATTTTTTATTTTACTTAAATTTGTGTAAGAAATAATTATGGGTTTTTCTATGTACAATCTGTTTTTGGGTATCTACAAAGTTCAAATTCTGCAAACTAATTATAAATCCTATCTCATGAATATCTTTCTATGTATTTATACACACTTCATAACATATAGGCACTGAAAGACAAAACAAGACTAGAAAGATATTCATTCTCCAAAGAAAGAGAATAAATAGTGTAAAATGACAACAAAGAAAGGAACCCTAGCTTACATTACCGATGACTGCCGAAAGGAAGGAGATGTAAGAGAAACTAAAGAAAGATCTATTGAAGAAGATGAGCGAGATTAGAACCATTTATGGCGTTGATGCATGTGCCATCATCTACTGCCCGGACGGTTCAGAGACCGAGGCTTAGCCATCGTGGCCCCGGGCGCAAGCAGTGCTGAATCATTTCAGAATGGTGCGCCGGAGTTTTTTGAGTTTTTGTTTTGTTTTTTTTTTATTTTGAATTTATATAGTAAAGAAAACTATTTTCATTCTTCACCAAACAGATTCATTAAATATTTTACTTCAATATTCATTTAAAAAATTAAAGAATTGAATGCGCACGTGCCTGTAAGTGCATGCGCGCGGCACGGTATCTTTTCTTGAGTATAGATAGCCTAAAACAGGTCGGCCCGGAAATTATTCCGGATATCAAACAAAGGATTCTAAAAATATCATCAAAACAAAAACTTGTTTTGATTTGTGATATTAGAACCGGTTCCATCATGGTTCAGTTTTTGAGCATTTTTATGAGTGATTTTCGTATTTTGTGATGCGCATTTATCAGACTCTATCGGAGCAAATGTGGGAAGCCCTTTAATTTATCTGAGGCAGCTATGCGTGCACAGGGTGGCGAACGAGACTGGCCGGTCCTGGGTGTGGTGGGATTACGTGTCGGATTTTCATATTAGGTGTTCGACGAAGGAGAAAAGATACAGTAGGAGTGCGCGGTCTAGGTCATGAAGCCGCTAAGTATCCCGGGTCGATAAGGTGAACAAGTGCATAGGTGATCCGGAGGCGGATATCGAAAACCAAGTCCTCAAAACCGAACAAGATCTTCAGTTTGTTTTTTTTTTTTTTAATATAATATTTATTTATTTATTTATAATGGAGTAATTTTTGTGAGTTCAGGTTGATCATAGTTCACGTGGTGATGTTACTATCTTACCAAATGTATGTAATTATGTTTTTGCTTCATTTAGTGAACTGTGGGTGTATCTGAACTTTATTGTGTTGTCTCCAAAAGGAAAGTTGGAGAGGGGTGCAATATTAAAGGCCATATGTGCATAGTTCTAGGAGACAACTGATCCTCCGATTTGCTTGACCGGAGGTTTTGACTTTTCACATTTTTGTTTTAATTGATTAATTAATTGTTATGAAATGTTTTAATCCTCATAGTTAATAAAGCTTAGCTTTATTATAAAACAGATTTACAGACAAATGAGTGCCTTGGTGTTATGAAATGTTTTAATCCCCATCAATTTTTTTTAATTGAAAGTTTTCCCCTATAGCCAAAAAGCTTGTCAAGGTCCACCTTGCAAAACCTCATTCACACGATTTTGTGTTCTACCAACCTATTTAAGTATCAAAACTTTTCACTTATCAAACTTATTATTAATGAATAGAATTATAAAGCAATAAATACAAAACGTAAAGAAAACACAGAATTACGTGATTCACCAAATTGGCTACGTCCACGGGTAGAAAGAAGAACGGATTTTATTAACTGATTAGGGTTACAGATTTCTAATCTCAAAGACCATATTTATAGTATTGAGAGAATACACCAAAGTGCATACCTCCGGCCCCCCAAGCAAGGGGAACTTCGCCCCCCCCGAGAGATTCAAGATATATCAACAAAACTAAGACACTTTTAATTTTTATTTTGACCGACATTGATCAGTCAAGCAATATAGGTTCGTCAAAAGGGCAACACTCTTGTTAGGCCGGATTAACGGATCATCCTTAGGAAAAAATTTCATGTCAATACATTGTAGTGCAAAAATCAATACATTATAATAAAAAACCAATACATATATAAAAGCTAATAAATCATAGTACGGGTTAGAGATTTATGAAAAACTAATACTTTACAGTACAAAAACCAATACATCATAGTACAAAAACCAATATATCACAGTATCGGGTCAGATGACCTAATCGGTTATGACCCGTTAATCTGACCTAACACAAGTGTTTGCCTCGTGAAAATTCATTTACTTGAAATGTAAACAACATCAAGAACCTCTAATATTTTGATTTTATAAACATAATGTGATATTGAAAGACATTTGAAACGTAAATTTTCTTGTAAATGTTATCTTGTTATGAGTAAAAATATTCAATTCTAAACGTACTCGTTAGAATTCGTAGCCTCAAATTTACTAAACCTAAATCAATAAATTGCATATAATTGATGTTGTAAAATTAGATATAACATCAACTTTTTGCACAATAGAATTAAATAAAAAGGAGACAAAGTATTTCGAACTCATTATTTGTCCCTGGGTATTTGATGATACAACCAAATTCTAATCAATCCAAACACTTATCTTGATAAAGTCTCATTTTAAAGCCCAACAATTGCTATTTTGTTTGGTCGTGTGGGCTCATTTTATTGAAGACCACCACAATTGATGGAGAACACATCCACACATCTTTGTGGACTTCATAATTCTTCAACTTTCTTATCTTCTTGGATTTTCTTGAATTTCTTGAATATAGTATACACCCAATATTTCGTACAAAATTAATAAGCAATTTCCGTCTTCATAAAATGAAAATAACCGTGCCACATAATAATAATTTTCTTATTTTATTTAGCACAAATAAATATATAGAAAATATGTGTTATACTTATACATACACACATATAAATATATAGCCTGCGTTCGAATGTTTTTAAACTCGAAACGAACTCGAGCTAACTCAAGCTAATTTGTCCAAGATAATTTGTCCAATAACTTTGTACCCTCTTGATATTTAAATAAATATTCTTAAATCCGTAAATCGTTTTATCGTATTAATTGTTTCGACTAGTTCACTGATTGGTTCAGAAACTTATCAGCTTATGGTCCAATTGAATTAATCCAACAATTTTTTTTTTTGTCCTTTTTCTTTTTTTTTTTTTTTTTGCCTTTCACAATTATTGATAGTTACACTTACGTGACAATTGACATCATATTGCAAAAAACAAAAAGGAAAAAAAGAAAGAAAGAATAAATTGCCACACAATCAGGTAGTATATAACTATATATCCAACAAGTCACAAATCGTATCAAATATATATATAATTATAAATTATGAGGAATTTCTACGAGGACACCATTAATCATGTAATCATAATTATTAGATTAAAAATTAATTATAAATATTAATAAATAGGTAAATATAAATATAGGGTGAGTTAATCATAATTATTAAATTAGAAATTAATTATAAATATTAATAAATAAATAAATATAAATATAGGGAGAGTTGGGGGCATGGTAATCATTTCCTAAATTATGAATTATTTTGTACATTAAAAAATGGTATTGTCATTGATTAATATATATAGTGGGTTATTAAATCTGATCTATTTGCATGCTATTTAGATACCACCGTCCACATCAAATCACATTAGTTGTCTTAATGTTGGATATTTTGTTACATCAAATATATATATATATATATATATATATATATATATATATATATAGGATTAGGTTCAAATGAAACTCACGTCAATATATGCGAACCTAGGGACCAATCCAGGCCGTAGATTACATGAGATCAATGGTCAAAATAGAAAGATACAATTGAATCTAAAATAGGCATGCTGGGGGTTATTTTCGTATTTTTAAATTATGGACAATTATTACGTTCCATAATAACGTATATTTCATTAAGGAACTATTCAATCACAATTCCCGTCTGTTCCTTATCACCATAATTACCACTGCGAAAAGAAATAGCGTCATCCCTACGCGGCCTATCTCCATGACAGCCGACTGAAACTCCACGTCTAAATATCGGTCATCACTCTCAACCCCTCGTCGACGGAATAAAGAATATGGAATCATCAAGTTAGGCTCCACCTCAATGGTTTTGTTTGTTTTTTTTTCCGCAAAACACACCCCAAAGCCAATCTGTTAATGACTATAATCGCGCTGAAAAAAAAAACGAAGAGAAGGGAAGAGATGAACGCCATGGATGAACGAAATAGAAAAGAAAAAAGAAACGAACGCAATTTCAACGGCCTGCTGTAAAAACACCATACTATAACACAAACAGCACTAACGCATCATAAAAACAGCACTCACTAATAAGTATCACTACCAGTTCTTCTCACGTCTTTTTGGAATCAGATTTAATCAAGCCTTAACCTAGAGAGAGCACCACTCAATGGGTTTTAAAGCACCAATAAATTAGACAAATTTTCTAAAAGCACCGTATGATTGTTAATGCACTATATGATAATTATTCAAAGCATCGTTTGATACAACATTATATTATGTGTGCGTCATTTTGTCGCAGATACTAACGCGTGTAGTGAAAGGAACGAGTATCACGTCGAGATATCACCTGGACTAACCGAGTACTACGTGCCTTACTGTGAAATGAATTACAAGCCATTCGAGAGAAAAAAATTTACGTCGTTAGAAGAAGGTATCAAGTTCCATAGAATTTACGCCTCGAAGTGTGGTTTTGATGTTCGTCTAGGATCGAAAAAAAAGTTCCGTGATAACACTATAATGCTCAAAACCATTTATTGTAATAGAGAGGGCGAGAAGCTAGTCGCACCCCTTAATAGTGATAGTGTCGTGTGTCATAATGAAAACATAAGTGGAAGCCCTAAAAAAAAAAAATCGCCGAACATCGAAGTGGTGTGGGTGCATGGCACGTGTCAAGTTTAAGTTTTATCCCGGTGAAGGTTATGTTGTTAACATCAATATTATACTTTATCGAGTTCAGGTCATGGTAAAAATATAGCAAGTCCCCTGGTCGTTTTTTTAAGATTAGAATTTTTTTCACATGTGTTTTGCCACATGATGAAAAAAAAATAACATAAAATAAAATATATCGTAAGAATATTTTTGAGATGGTCATGTTGAGAGCAGGGCACAGAATAAAAAAATTTAACATAAAATAAAACATCATATGCACTGTGGCATGTTTGATACATCCTTCCTTCAATCAAAAAACAAATTGTTTTTCCACCTTCTTTCATTGTTAAGTAATTATCGGTCGATCACAAAGCATTCTGAGGTGCATATTATGCGCACGCAATAATTCAACAGGACAACACATATACTGACCCCAGATGATTAAACTACAAATAAAGGAAAGGCATATGATGTTGTTAATTAAAATAGACCTTCAGAAATGCATAACGTTTCCACGAATTCCAATACTGAAACAACTTAAAACTTAGACAAACATCGAGTTCGACAAAAAAAAAATATTATTCTTATTGCAGAAGATAAAAGGGTCAACTGTTTTATCCAGGCATTTAAGATATCACTCCGTCGCATCAACATCAAAATTTGGAGGCGCACCGCTTCCACCGTTTATAAGCAGGTCCACAACATCAGTCTTGTAATCTTCACAGGCGCATCTATAGTAGTATGAGGCTGCTTCTGGGTTATGATATTTGTACACATTACATTCAGAAGTTAGTATTGCCGCGCAATATTTGGCCCTCAGGAAAGCCATTTGATTTGCCGACATACTCTTCAACCCGGCATCCCATGTTTGCCCTGTCCCCATGTAAGTCTCCATGTGGCGCATTGTATATATCGCACAGTCGYATTTATTGTCATCATCTCTYCAATTCATCTTTAACCTTGTCACCGAGACTTTGTTAAGACCTGATACTTTATGTCCTTGGCCGTTGCGCTTCAGAAACTCACTAAGATTTTTCTTCTGGTATAAAACAAAAAAATGCGTTACGTTTATTAGTGTATACAACTTTTCATTTTTTCCATACCCCATTTTCAAACAACTGTATGAATTGACTAAACAACCAAAATAAAAATCACAATCAGGAGAGTCGAGAAGGATTTAACTAATACATTTATATTTCCAAATCAGAAAGCATTAAAGAAATAACAAGAAAACTCTACAACCAACTGTTTTAAAGAAATGGTTATCTCAAACTGGAATCAGAAAAAAAAATAAAAATCTTACTTTATAATAAATAAGATACTATCACATTTAATTAAGCATCCAATAAAAATTCAGGGAGCATCAACATACACAAGTTTAAAAGATCTCACAAGTTTTTAGAATTTATTAAAATATCCGGAATCCCAAAACACATTACACCTTTAGAGTCTGTTGAAACACACCAACATACTCACAGGGCATATTTACCATACACAAATTATATAGCATCCAATTCTAACATACCCTACACAATCAAATATATAGCTCAATATTAAAAGTCGACAATGATAGCATATATAAAAAAGYATTACAAGAAAAAYATATTTAAAACCAACACATACACACACAATACAACATACCCACTGCACAATACAAATATACAATGAATGCACTTCATATGTACATAAAGAAACTCCAAAATATTTTTTTACAGATATGACTTTATAAAAAAAACACTATATACATATATATCGATGTCCGTATGCCCTGTGATCTTGGTATATGCTAAGAAAGCACTTACCATTATACTCAAAAGCATAAATCACTACCAAGGATGTATTACACATGAAATGAATATCACTGCACACTATATATATAATATAAAAGCACTTAACAATTATCTTTAGAGCATGACACAATCCCAAAAATATAATATTCAGTATCACACTCATAAAAAAGCACTATAAAGAATCAAAAGCACAAATCATTTGACTCAAAAGCATGATAAGTCCCAAACATGTATTATATATAATTAGAGCATATACACTTCCCACTACATACAAATTATGAAAGCACTTACCATTCAGTTTCAAAGCATAACACAATCCAAAACATATGATATGCAGCATTACACTATAACAAAAGCACTATAAATATTCAAATGCAATTATCATTTACATCAAAAGCATGGCAAATTCTCAAACATGTTTTATATTTATCCAGGAGCATATACAATACCCACTATATACATATTATGAGAGGACTTACATGTTGTCTTGAAAAGATGACACTAATCCAGTAATATAATATGCAGCATTACACTCTTGAAAAAGCACTATAACAATCCAAAAGCAGCAAAAACTTATTTCAAAAGCATTAGCAAATTCCAACCATGTATTATATATAGAAGAAGATATACACTGCCCACTATATATATATTATGAAAGCACTAAGATATTACCACAAAAAGCATGCCACAATTCCAAAAATGTGTTATGCATCATATATCATTACAAATAGCACTATAAAGAATCAAACATACCAAATAAACTTTACCCATATGATTTATAACAAACTTACGCAAGTCTTGCACACATTGTACAGGTTAACAATTTTTTTTATGACAATGCAAATGTCGGTAAAAAGCATTACACGAGTATTCACAGTCCATGCTCAATGACAAGTCACTCTAGACATTTTACAAAAACAAAAAAGGTACTAAATTATTAACGGAACACCACAACAGACATTTTTCAAATCATATATGTACAAAAAGAAAAAACAAAAAAAAAACAAAAAAAACAAACACGATAAAAAAACACTTTTTTGTTAAAAAAAGTGGTCTTGAATAGGACATCACAAACTTCCAATTCCAGAATATTTTTAAAAGCTCACTGAAATACGAAAATATTAAATGGAACTATTCTRAAGTCTAGAAAGCAATCCCYTATTTTTTTGTATGGCTCATTGCCCGACATGTTGGGTTACATTGAAATCAACCGGGATTCGCATGAATTATATTTACCCCCAAAGCAGATCCGGCAAACCCTATTTTTGGGACCACATAGTCAAAAATTAATATTGACAGCAAGACCACCAAAACTGAAGATACAGACTACTTCGGGGTGCTTGAAAATAACTAAAAAATCACTTATCGAAGTGTAATCCAACTAATTTTCAACTTCCAGGGCTACAATTCAAATTCATATATTTTTCGTTTCGCAATATACCTGCACCGCCGGCAGGTGGCGTCCGCCGGTTTGCTCTGGAAGACCACCTGTCGTTCCCATCAAAAATCTCAAACTTTCGAGACCAAACCCTCGCTTTAAAAATTTTTGTGGTTTTTGTCTGTAATGAAATCCCGCAATGAAATTTTAAGGCTTCCACACACCCCGATGAACTATTTTTGCATGTATATTTGGTTACGGGGACAGTGATATCATCTTACCCTTTTCATCTTCCAGTAATCACGCGTGGGATAATAGGCGGGATTGCAATAGTTTTTTGTTTTGGACTAATTTGACCTTAGCAATTCGTTGACCAGTCTATGAAATCCCATTTTCCATATTGGAAGCACAAAAATAAAGTGCCAGATATCTGTTCGATTGAAAAAATCAGCGGCCTGGATAGGTCCCTAAGTTCGCATATATTGACAGGGTTTCATTTGAACCCAACCCTATATATATATATATATATATGACCACAAAATTTAAAATTATTTATTCTTATTAAAATGATTTAATAATTATAATTAAGTGAATAATAATATAATCACGTTACAATAAAATCTTACATACACACACACACATATATATATATATATAGGGGTGGGTTCACATGGGAACCAATCCCTGTGTGGGAACTAGGAACCTGCTAAATTACATAATATTTGATGTTATTTATGAATAATGTACATGCTAATAAGATAATAGTAAATATCAAGGGAACATAAAAATAGCAATATAAAAATATAAATAGCATTTTGCATTATTTAAATTAGCATCACATATAATGTAATATAGCGGTTCCTAAAGTTTCCACACAGGGAATTGGTTCTCACATGATCCTAATCTATATATATATATATATATATATATATATATGTGTGTGTGTGTGTGTGTGTGTGTGTGTGTGTGTGTGTGTGTGTGTGTGTGTGTGTGTGTGTGAGAGAGAGAGAGAGAGAGAGAGAGATAAGATAGATACCAATTTAAATGATGAGATATGAAATATGCCAATTTACCTCCTCACCAAACTTGTGTATACAGTGTATCATATATATATATATATATGTGTGTGTGTGTGTGTGTGTGTGGTGTGTGTGTGAGAGAGAGAGAGAGAGAGGAGAGAGAGAGAGAGAGAGAAGATAGATACCAATTTAAATGATGAGATATGAAATATGCCAATTTACCTCCTCACCAAACTTGTGTATACAGTGTATCATGGATTCAATAATAAATATTTCTTTTTTTATATTCATCACCGTCTATTGTATTTTTATAAAAGATTTATGATAAATCTTGCGAAAATAAGATAACAAGATCAGTAATAAATCTCCAGTTATTGAGCAACTCAATTATTGATTATGTTCTCTCAATTATTTACAATATGATAAAAGTAATAAAGAAAAAAGCAAGAAGAAGAAGAAGAAGAGTACAGAAAAGTCAAAATATCAGAGTACAAAATAATAATAACGAAAAAAAAGTAATGATAAAAGACCTAAAAAGTTGTTGAAAAAATATATAAACATAAAAAAATTTAAATAAAAAACAAACTATGATATCTATCCTAATTATGTTAAAAAAAATCATACATATTTAAAAAAAAACCAATTATATATAACTTTTTAGTTTAAAATAAAATCAAAATCATTATTAATTTTCTTTAAAAAACTAAACTAATCTTATGTGGCTTTTTTTCATGCCTTTTTTTTTATATTTGTATAAAGATAGGAATATATTAATAATACAAATTGAACTTTTTATGTTTGTACTTTAGTGTTTACCACTATTCTATTAATAAATATATTATCATAAGAAAACTATATAGACATAAGAAATCAAATAAATAATACAAAGCATAAATTAATATTAAATAATACTAGTTATCATTGAAAGTGTACCGAACATTATGGACCCCTTTGCAATTTTCATAATATAAAAAACAAAATACGTTTGAGATTGTAGTAAACCCAAATTTGGGTGTTAGGAGAGAGAAAATGCATCAACCCATAACGTATATTGTATTAAAATATATATTAACTATATATATTAGACTAACCCCGATTTCTTATTTTGGCTACACAAATTGATTTCTTATTAACTAATGACCATAGAAAGTCCGAAAATAGAGAGGAGCCCAGAAATGATTTAACTCGTCTGAAAAGAACGTTTGTCCTCATTACTTGTGTCGATAGCAATGCATGTGCAAGCAAGGATATATTAATGCTTTTGTTCCATGTCTATTTGTAGGCCCAACACGTGGTGATTTGATGTGTGACAAAATCGGAGTTTTGTTTGGATCCATTGATATATTAATGAACGAATATTTTTGAAAGATGACCAAGAAGAGGCAACACTAAGGTTGCAATTTGGATATTCATTTGGTTTAGGATTTTCGGTTTTCCATTTTTAGTTTTACAGTTAGATAACAGTGATGGTTTCCTGTGTATTTAATTAAAATGAATTTTAAGTTTGTAATTGAGTGAAAAACTCGAGGGAGATAGTACACAGGATAACATAAAGTTTTCGATTTTAGATAAATATATATTAATTAATTATTTTTTCTGAAATATTTCTATTCAATGTGTCTGTTTATAAAATTGTGGATTGACGTGTCATTTTCTGGTGGTTCGAATATTTATTTGACGAATTCTGGAGAATTTAAAGCTTACTAAAATATAGACGGTCTAATTTAATATATTTTCTTTTATTATATTTTGCTTACTAATAATTTTTTTTATTATATTTTACTTAATTAAATATTTTATAAATTAGATATAATAACTAAAAGACAAACTACATATACTATAGTGTTAATTACAAAAATAAATAAATAAATTATGAAAATATTTTAAGTAAGTTGTACTTATTAACGGATTTTAGACATTAATATATAAAGGTTTTAAATGATAATATTAGACACATGTTGAAAATGTGATAGATTTAAAATTTTTCTAAATGTGTAAATAAAATTATTGATGAATCTTATCTAAACATTAAACTATAAAGTTATTTAATGATAATAATTGACACGGGAATCTTCAGCACCTATAAGAATTTAACTGTTTTGATTAGAAATGAATTAAAGAATAAGCTATATACCATTTGAAAGCCTGCGAGTCTAGTTTCTAATAAATAAATAAAATGGATCTAAAAAATAATAATTCAAGAGTGAGTTATGACCATTTACTGAAGTGGAGCAGTGCAGGGATTTCTTACGGGGATTTGGAAGGTTGAGTAACTCTTGTTGTGTTTTCATAAAACTACTCATTCAAGCACTTTGGAAGTTGATAAGCACTTAATAATATTTAGTTAAGATTCATCTTATTTATCTTTATTAGAGTAACTTTTTCATTATTCTAGACATTGGAAAATGTAATGTCTTATTTATTGTCTTTGACTTATCTTAGAGGTTTGTTCCAAATTCTTGCCTATAAAGGCACTCCATTGCATGTTTCTAGCAATCAATTTTGAAATAAAAAAATATTTTTAGCTTTTAAACTTGTTTAGAAGATTTATCTTCTTGTATCTTGATCTAAACTCTTTCGGTAGATTGCTAGGGTTGTGAGTTTTTAGGGGTGCATTGTGATACTTCCTACCTTCTCTTGAAATTTTCGGTATTAATAATTAATAAATAATGATTAGATATCAGTACAAGACACGATGTTAAGAATATTATGTCTTTTGAATTTCTGATTTTTAGATTTCAAAACCCAAATATTTTTATATTTATCTTTTGATAAATTATGTGTAACAAGTACGTATGTCACCCCTAGATACTAACTATCCTAAGCCTTAACCTATTTGTTTTCTATTTGTAACTTTGTTTAATACGTGTCATTTTTTTAAGGTTTGGAGTTGACGTGTCACCTTCTGGCGGTTCTTTTTTCATAATCTAAATTGATCTTGTTAAGCAATATAGGTTCGTCAAAATTCATTTACTTGAAATGTAAACAACATCAAGAACCTCTAAAATCTTGATTTTTACAACATAACGTGATATTGAAAGACATTTGAAACGTAAATTTTCTTATAAATGTTATCTTGTTATAAGTAAAAACTTTCAATTCTAGATGTACTCGTTAAAATTCGTAGCCTCAAATTTACTAAAGCTAAAACAATAAATTGCATATAATTGATGTTGTAAAATTAGTTATAACATCAACTTTTTGCACAACAAAATTAAATAAAAAGGAGACAAAGTATTTCGAACTCATTATTTGGACAAATGATGAATAAAATTAATTTGAGTGTGTTATTGGAATTTATTTTGGAAAAATAATGTACTCCAAATGCCATACAAACTAACTTATTCACCTTACCAATTTCAATTGGTAATGTTAAACATAGTGTAGTCATTGGAATAATTAAATGGAGCACCTTCACTTAAATCTCTATCAAACAATCAATCCAAACACTTATCTTCATAAATTCTCCAGTTAAAAGCCCACAGTTGTTTGCTCGTGTGGGCTCATTTTATTACCGAACATAACGTGCAGGTTTGGTATTTGTCGGCCACATGCGCTCATCCTGGCCCAGTACCACACACTTCACTCTCCTACTCTCTCACAATGAACAGTTTACTGATTGGTTCTGAAACTTATCAGTTTATGGTCCAATTGAATTAACCCAACAATTTGTTTTTTTTCTTGATTAACTTTTTTTTTTTGTTGTTCTTTTTATTTATTTGTCCTTTCACAATTACTGATAGTTACATTTACGTGACAATTGACATCATATTGCAAAAAACAAAAAGGAAAAAATGAAAGAAAGAACGAACTGCCTCTCAACCAGTTAGTATGTCAGCAAGTCACAAATCGTGTCAAATATATATATAAAAATATAAATTATGTCATTCAGTATATAAAAAAATGGAATTGTCATAAATTAATATATATAGTGGGTTATTAAATCAGATCTATTAGCGTGGTATTCAAATACCACCGTCCACATCAAATCACGTTAATTGTCTTTACGTTGGATATTTAGTCACATCAAATTTTATATAAACATACGTACACATACATATATATATATATATATATCGTGACAATACCACGACCCCATCCTAACATTTAAAATTATTAATTTACCCCACTATTTATCTTTTAAAATGATCTAATAATTATAATTAAATAAATAATAATATAATAACAGTACTTTAAAATCTCTTATATATATATATGTATGTATATGTATATGTATATGTGTGAGAGAAAATATATATGAAAAAAAAGTTACCAATTAAATTGATGAGATATGGAATGTGCTGATTTACATCCTCACCACACAAGTGTATATAGTGTATCATGGATTCAATAATAAATATTTATCTTTTATTATATTTATTACCGTCTCTTGTATTTTCATAAAAGATTTATGATAAGTCTTGCACCGGTGTGAGTGTCATCATTGCATGCGTAGGGGCCTTGTTATTCTTCTTTGTGTAGTTCTAATTTATCGGATGTCCTTAAAGGAATGGGTCGATGATGTACCCATTCAAAAATAAGATAACAAGATGAGTAATAAATTGGCGGTATAATCTCACCTAAGTTATAGATTATATTAGTCTCGACTTGGGAACAATATGCCAAATTAGTAATTTATTAAATTTATAGGCACGATAACATCATGTCGTATGATCATATACAGGTTAGCGACCTGATAATTTAAGAATGTATGAGTGCCGACCATACAATCGTATGAGAGGTTGTCAGAAAGTTGCACAGGAAGTTAGAGGTTAACCTACACTACGTCAGATGATGTCAACCCTAGTTTAGTATTCTAGGTAGTTATTGTCAAATGGTACTGTAGCATGTTTAGACACATATTTTAGGACAATATTAATCAAGCACATTGCTATATATAGCTGTGACATTATCTACTGTAAAAAATATAAAAAATGATTGAATGTGTATATCAAAAAATTAATGTCCGAATGAGCTCGACATTGAATATAATAAACTCGCCGCTTCATTCATATTCGAAAACTCATGTGGTCATAGAGTATGCAAATAAATCAATATCATCTTAATATATAATATATAAATAATAATCTATGGAGGGCTTCATGAAATTTGACTTAGTTAACTTTGGTGGAACTTTCATCTTCAATCTCGTCACTTTTATTAGTTTTTAAAGGAGTTTAAGTTAAATTAACATTCGTTCTATTATGATTTCAATTTTATGGTTGAGTTTTATATATAATTAATTGTTGATCATAATTTACTATGATTATTATTTTATTTTTTTGTTATTATACTTGTATTGACATAAATATATACATCAATAAATTATTACTTTATCGATTATTTGAATTTCGTGAAATTATGTGTTTTATTGATTTTAGAATGGAAGAACACCTTTATGAGTGATCGACGGTCCACAAGATGTTCGCTGTCATTGAAGAGATAATTCTCATATATTTCATAACATAATATAATTTGTTTGATTCAATGAAATAATAACTTTTTATCAAATCGTAGCGACACTCTACTTAATTCAAATTTTGTATCTCTGGACTAGAGTCTTATTCGTACAAAAGAGTCGTGATTGTTTCGTAGTCATGTTTTCCTTTTTGTGAAGATAAGCCTATTCGGGATATTTTAAAAATCAAATCTTCTTTTATAAATGAGTAGATTAAATCAAGCAATCAAGCAAATGAGATGTCAATATTTTAACGAAAAGCAAGTTAAAAGATATCGGTATCTATCTGTATATTTTTAAAAAGAAAGGTTTAGAAAGATATAACAGATATCATCTCTATTTATTTATAGTTTTACTTCAATCCCTTGAATGTCCCTGCTTATTTGAATCTTCGTTTAGTTGAGTTTTTGTAAATGAGCTACACTTACACAAGTATATAAGAGATATATGATAAATACGAGAGATTGAGGAGTAACAAATAGAAAGTATATTCTCTTATTCATTATATTCATCACGTGATGAATATAAGACTCGAATGATAAATATGATAATATTGATCATCATGTGATGAATATAAGACTCGGATGATAAATATGATAATATTGATCATCGGGATGAATCATTTAATTTTAAGTAAGTTTTAGGTGAGACCGGTCTCATAAAATGAGATCACATTTTACTATTTTATTAAATTGACTCGAACCCAAACTCAGACCCAAACTCCCCAGCCCACACCCGATCTCAAGAACCAGACCCTCCAATCCCTCAGTTTCCCGTTTTCTCCATTTTATTCATTGCGAAATTTCTTCAAGTTTCTCTAAATTCTCCAAACTCATCGCCAAAACCTACAAATTTCTGCAGCAAATTCAACACGAAAACATGCAAACCTACAAATTATCTGAAAGTTAAAGACAAATTCAAGCGGTTTTAGAATAAAGGCTCAAGTACAAAAATACAAAATCAAAGCATAAATTAGAGTTTAAAACCACAAAAACTCGAAGCAAGACTAGGGATCAGGAATCCAATTCCGCATCTCTGACTCAAATCCAATTTCAGGTAAATAAAATCTCTTCTCAATTTAGGAATCGAAAAATTTGGGGAAAACTTGAATCGATATATATTTTCTCTATTAATTTTAATTATTGTTGATGCATATGGAGGACATTCGTATACTGCAAAAATTATGGAAAATAGTTAAATAGTTGAAGATATGGAGGAAATTAATACTATTGCAGAGGATACGGACACAGGTATTACCGCACTTTTTATTTTTGTAATACATTTAGTACTGTTTGTGATACTTTTGATACTATTTCTGTTACTTTGTAATGATGTTTTGAATGAAAGATGTCATGGTGCTGAATGTATTCCTATATGAATCAGAGAAGAAGATATGGACCAAGGTATTATTGCACTTTCTAATTGTGTAATACTTGTAATAACGTTTATAATACTTTGAGTATTGATTGTGATACTTTGTAATGTTGTTTTGAATGAAGGTATTACTGCACTTTCTAATTTTTGTAATACTTTTGGTACCGTTTGTAATGCTTTTAGTACAGTTTGTGATACTTTTCATACTATTGGGGATACTTTATAAATTATGTTTTGGTTGAAGGTATTACTGCAATTTGTAATTGTGTAATACTTTCAGTACCGTTTGTAATACTTTTAATACCGTTTGTGATACATTTCATACTATTTGTGATACTTTATAAATGTTATTTTGGATGAAGTTATTAATGCACTTTCTAATTATTTTAATACTTTTAGTACCATCTGTAATACTTTTATTACTGTCTTTGATACTTTTGACAGTATTTGTAATACTTTTTAATGCTTTGCAGAACTAAATGATTCAGTGGACATAAGGGAATCTTTAATAGGGATAAGAATAAAAACAACAGAGGAACTTTATGATTTGTATTGTGATCACGCTTGTGTGCTGAGATTTTGTTGGGATATTGTAATTTTCAAGAATTTTGATGTAATTTGTGGTTAATTTGCTGTTCTTGGAGCTATAGATCGTATGAAGAAATGGGGGAAATTTAGAGAGAGAGAGAGAGAGAATTAGGTAGGTAGAAAGTATGTAATTGCTTGCTTGCTAGTCCATAACATGTTCTCACCCTATTTATAAACTATGGGGGGGGGGGGGGGGGGGGGGGTTAGCATTAGCATAATGTAACCTAAAGCAACAACAAAATAAAATAACTAGATAAGATAGGGGCCCAATAACATAATTAATTACTGCAGCCCAATTGATTAGAGTAGCCCAGCAGCCCAATTAATCAAAATCTGCCCAGCAACCCAATTAGCTCTCGGTCTGGTATCCGGTAACCCAGTCTTTTTCCACTTCCTTCACTTATCTGCCCCGATCCTTCTTCCTTACCCGAAAAATCAAAAGACTTGCATTTTCCCAAAATCGACTGCGATTCCTCTCCTCCTCCACTGATCTCCTCCGTCCCGATCCCCATAGGTTCAACAACCATAACAATACCCCCTTGATTTTCAGATCCTTGACCGCAAGGATCAAAAGTTAGGAACTTTTTACCTATCCACTTCGTATCCTCCCAAGAAGCCAACTCCAGATTAGGGTATTCCCATTCCACCAAAAAAAATTCAGTTTCTTCTCCATTCCTACTTATAACACGCTTATCCAGTACCCGGTGAGGAACAATCCTGAAAGTTCCATTTGCATCAGTCTCCAGCAGATCTTCAAGAGGTAATGTATCCAGTTTCAATTTTTGTTTCAAAAGTAATACATGAAAAACTGGGTGTATCTTTGAAACCTCTGGTAATTTAAGCTTATATGCCACCTGTCCAACTTTCTGAATTACAGGTTAGGGACCATAATACCTGGAAGCCTGTTTCAAGTTCTTGCGGAGGTGCAGCGAGTTCTGCTTATACATCTGCAGCTTAAGGTAAACCTGATCCCCTACCTGAAAGCTCCTTTCTGTTCTAGTCTTGTCCGCATTGGTTTTCATTCGATTTTTGTGCATGCATCAAGTTTTCCCTTATCATTCTTAGCATAATCTGCCTCTGTAGTATGAGATCTGTAGCTTCCCCATACTGTGCATCCATATAGGGTCCTGTAGATAAGAGATGGGGTATGTAACCATACGGGGCTTGAAAAGGGGTCAACTTTAGCCCTGTGTGATAATTGGTGTTGTACCAATGTTCAGTAAGTGATAGCCATTTAGTCCACTGTCTAAGGGCTGCACTAGTCATGCATCTCAAGTAATTTTCCAGGCATCGATTTAGCCTCTCTGTTTGCCCATCTGTTTGTGGATGGTAGGCTGATGAAAGGTTAAGCTTTACCCCCAGTATTTTGAATAAGCCCTTCCAAAATGTACTTGTAAAACTTTATCCCTATCTGAAATGATACTCACTGCTAGACCATGTAACTTATAGATAGTGTTTAGGAATACCTTGGCTATTGAATGAGCAGTGTATGGGTGGGAAAGTGCTAGGAAGTGCCCATATTTGGTGAACCTGTCAATTATCACCAAAGTTCTTTCGGATATTTAATATACTTATTATATGCGATTACATCTTTACCCCCTGATTTGGGTAATCCTTCTATAAAGTCCATTGAAATGTGTGTCCAAGCCTGTTCAAGAATGGGCAATGGCTGTAGCAACCCTAGATGCCCCTCATGATCTGGTTTATTTCTCATACACACATCACAAGTCTGCACCAACTTAATAACATCATTCTTCATCCTAGGCCAGAAGAAAATACCTTTCAGCCTTTGGTAGGTCCCATTAATTCCTGAATGACCCCCATAAGCTGACTTGTGCATCACTGATAGTGTCTGTCTCTTCATTGTGTCACTTTGTCCCACCACTAGCCTACCCATATACCTGATGATCCCACCATTGTTTGTGTACTCAGGAAAGAGGGTAGGATTTAAATTTTTTGCAGTCAGTACCTTATTGCAGAAAGGATCTTTTGCATAGGTAGCTTTTACCTCCTATACCCACCCAGAAACCATAAGGCTAATAGCCTCACACCTCTCTACACCTCCATCCCTTCTTGATAATGCATCTGCTGCTCTATTCTCCACCCCTTTCTTATACTTTATTTCATAGTCAATCCCTAAAATTTTAGTGATCCATCTCTATTGTATTGGTGATATAACCCTCTGATCCAACAAGTGTTTTAGGGCCTGCTGGTCAGTTCTAATAATGAACTTGTGGCCCTGCAGACAATAACTCCATCTTTGAATAGACATTAGAATAGCTAAGAACTTTCTTTCATACACAGATAGGCCCTGGATCCTTGGACAGAGTGTCTTACTCATGTAGGTAATGGGCCTTCCTTACTGCATTAATACAGCACCTACCCCATATCCACTGGCATCGGTTTCTAGGGTAAAGGGTTGAGTGTAATCAGGTAGGGCCAGAACAGGGGTAGTGATCATGTCTTTCTTCAGTTGTTGAAAGGCTTCTTCAGCTTCATTCCCCCATTTAAATTGGTTCTTTCTTAGTAAATTAGTGAGGGGCTTGCAAATAACTTCATACCCTTTAAAAAATCTCCTGTAGTAACCTGTCAACCCCAAGAAGCTTCTTAGCTGTTTAACAGTATTAGGTCTAGGCCAATTGACCATATATTCTAACTTCTGGGGATATGTGGACACTCCTTCTGCAGATATGATATGTCCTAGGTATTCAATCTGTTGTTCACCAAACTGACACTTGCTTCTCTTAGCAAATAGAGTATTCTCTCTCAATAGGGTCAACACTTCTTCAAGGTGTTTCAGGTGTGTTTCCTTTTCCTTTCTATAGATCAGTATGTCATCAAAGAAAACTAGGACATATTTCCTCATACATCCTTTAAAAACCTGATTCATTAGTGATTGAAAGGTAGGAGGGTCATTGCACAGCCCAAAGGGCATCATTAGGAATTCAAAGTGGCCACGATGTGTACTGAATGCTGTGAGGTACCTGTGCTCAGGCTTCATCAGAATCTGAAAGTACCCTGACCTTAGGTCTATTTTAGAAAAGTATTTAGCCCTAGAAAGCTCATCCATCAGTTTTTCAATAATGGGAATAGGATAATCATGTTTCACTATCATCTCATTAAGATACATGTAATCCACACACATCCTCCAGGTTACATCCTTTTTCTTTACCAATAGCACAGGTGAGGCAAATGGACTCTTGCTATTCTAAATAATCCCTGAATTTAGTAACTCCTGCACAATCCTTTCTATTTCATCYTTATGATTGTGGGATGTCCTGTAGGGGTATTGATGTTTAGGTACACTCCCTTGTTTAAGAATTATCTGATGTTCCACCCCTCTGCCAGGTGTCAATCCTTCAGGTTCTCCAAAAAAATCTTCATACTTCCCCGAAAATTCATGCAATTCCTTATCCTTCCTAGGGTTAGGCTTAAAGGGGTGTAGCAAATACACTCCTTCCACTTGTTCCTCAAATTCATTATGTAGCAACTGAAATAGGGAGTGTTTTGTGATGAGTTGGCACTGTGTTATATCAGTTAGGGCCTTCAGTCTGATTCTCTTTCCCCAAGGCTCACAGTAATTGACATATCATCATAATCTAACTCAATATGGGTATTCTCCTTAAGCCAGTCACCTTCAAGAATAAGATCACATCCTTCATGTTTCAGGAGCCTTAGAGGGTACCTGAATATATAATTATGCATTGTCTATGTGAACTCTCATGACTGTTGTGAGCTCAACAGCTTCTGCCCATTGGCAACCCTTACCAATATGGGTTTGGTGGGTCCCAAGTCACATCCTAATTCCATGGAAGTTGCTTCTTTAATGAAGCTCAGGGTACTCCCTGAATCCAATAACACATGTAATTGTTTGTCTCCATAATACCCTACAAACCTCATGGTTGTGGGACCATTTCCCCCCACAATGGAGTTAAGTGACATTTGTACCTCTTCAATAGAGTCCATTAATCTTTCAGTTTCTTCACAGATAGGGTCTGAATTCAGATAGAACAGTTCCTCTTCTTCAGTCATCATCATGTAATTTACCCTATGTTTGCACCTATGTCCCACTACAAACTTCTCATCACAATTGTAGCAAAGTCCCTTTTCTCTCCTTGCAGCCATCTCTGCTGATGAAAGTAACTTAGGAGGAGTTGTCCCTTAGATAAGAGGGGTCTGTCTGTAAGCATTTGGATTAGTGGGTACAGTGACTCTCTAATTAGAGTAATGAGCAGGAGGAAAATTTTTGTTAGGTCCTTTAAACTCTCTTTGTGATTGCCTCCAGGGTCATTAACTATTTCTTCCCTAGTTCTATGGTTTATTTTAGGGTGCTAGGCTCAAACATATTCAAAAAAGCCTGTAGGTCCATTCAGCCCACTAATGAAGCTTGCTATAAAGTATTCTTCAGTATATCCTCTCTGGTTTAGCATCAGCATACAAGCCCTCAGTTCCTCAAATTTCTCGACATAATCAGCATATGAACCCCCTTGTTTCAGCTTGTTAAATTCTCCAATGATCTTAGTTTCCTTTAGCTCATCAAATTTAGCAGAAATAAGCTCTATAAACCTATGCCATGTGAAGCCATTGGGCAGCTTTACCTTCAAAGTGCATAGTGGCTAATGTGACCTTCTGTGTCTCTGGAATGTTGGGTATTATTTTAAAATACCCATTGTATTTGAGGATCCAGGTTCTAGGGTTCAATCCATCAAATTTGGGAAAATCAATCTTAGGCAAGAGGTTAAGGATCTGGGTATTTTGTTGTTCTACAAGTACTCTGCCTCTTGTTGATGTTTGTGTTCTTGACTGAGTACCTTCATGAATAGAGTTGGAGTATGGGATTTCAGAATGGATTCCTCTTCAACTGGTGCCATACCTTTGCTCATGTTGAGAGGCTGCAACTGCATTGCTGCTTGGGTTTGGGTGAGGTGGTCCAATTTGTCCATAAACCCTATTCTTAGCTCCTGCATCTCAGCTTTTATACCATGAAATTGCTCTTGTGTTTCCTGATCTTTTGTTGTTCTCTTCAGATATTCCGTTTGAAGATTGATTTCTAATTTCTTTTGCATCTCTTACAGGTCCTTCAATCTAGTACCATCAGCCATGGCCAAGGAAGAATGGGCTCTAGATACCAAATGTTGGTATACTGTAATTTTCAAGAATTCTGGTTTAATTTGTGGTTAATTTTCTATTCTTGGTGCTGTAAATCGTATGAAGAAATGGGGGGGAATTAGAGAGAGAGAGAGAGAGAGAGAGAGAGAGAATTAGGTAGGTAGAAAATATGTAATTGCTTGCTTACCAATCCATAACATGTTCTCGCCCTATTTATAAATATGGGGGGTGGGCATTAACATAATGTAACTAAAACAACAACAAAATAAAATGACTAGATAAGATAGGAGCCCAATAACATAATTAATTACTGCAGCCCAACTGATTAGAGTAGCCCAGCAGCCGAATTAACCAAAAGTCGCCCAGCAACCCAATTAGCTCTCGGTCCGATATCAGATAACCCGACCCATTTCCACTTCCTTCACTTATCTGCCCTGATCCTTCTTCATTTCCCTCAAAATCAAAAGCCTCGCCTTTTCTCAAAATCGGTTGTGATTTCTCTCCTCCTCCGCCGATCTCCTCCATTCTGATCCCCATAGGTTCAGCAACCATAATAGATTTAACGTGCGTTAGTCAACAGACAAAACGAATACTGATATTTTGTTTGTTCTTGCGCCGGAAAAAATGTTATGAAAACAGGGGATGTTACGGGGAGAAGAAGAAAAAAAGTCGTTAGTACACGGACGGATTATAAAGCGTAAATAAGGATTAATTTGATAAATATATACAAGAATATGAAGTTCTTCTTCACGTTGAAGAACATAACCATCTGCTCACTGGAACAGAATGGGGTCATTGGCATAGATTAGAAAGAGGAATTATGGAGGAAAAGGGAAAATCGATAGATAGTATGATATATTCAGGGATGAGAAGGATGGATTCTTACCGTTACATGGCGCAGGAGGTAGGTGGTGAAGAAAACATTGGGTGTTCAGTGAAAGATCACCTGAATTACGTGGCACGTTACAAAATGCAAGAGATACAAGGTGGAGATGAATAGAGAATTTTCGATATTCTATCTCAAGAAGCTTCTACCGAAGACGACTTTTTCTTTAGAGTCAGATTGAATGAGGACGGCAGATTATGTAGCTTGTTTTGGAGAGAATCAATGATGAAAGAAGATTATAAGCTGTATGGAGATGTTGTTGTTTTTGATACAACATATCGTACAAATATGTATGACCTAGTATGTGCTCCTTTTGATGATATGAAAAATCACAAGAACAACGTCATATTTGCATGTGCATTTCTTGCTGATGAAAAGACAGAGTCATTTGAATGGTTGTTTGAAACTTTTAAAAAGCCCATGGGAGGCCAATGTCTAGTAATTATATTCACAGACCAAGATCTTGTAATTTCTGCAGCAATAGAAAAGGTTTAATACTTTTACTTTCTTTTGTAATACTTTAGAGCAGTTTTGTGATACTTTCAGATAGTTTTGTAATACATTTATTAATACTTTATTTATCTGTTTTACAGGTTTATCACACAACAAAACATCGTCTTTGCTTGTGTCACCTCTATCAAAATGAAATAGCCTGGTTCAAGAAACTGAAAAATGATGAGGCATTTAAAGTCATATTTAACAAATATTTGAGAGGTACGTAAAAATATATACTGATTTTATTTTTGATACAATTACGCACAATAATTTTATGTAAAAACTTATAGAAGTAAATATTACTTTACTGATACTACTTGTAGTATGTGTAATACATTTACTTATAATTTGTGATACTTTAAATTATAAATCTAATACTTTTTTTATAAAAATATATGTTAGGTTGTGTTGATGAGAATAAGTTTCAACATTGTTGGGAATCAATGATTTCGTATTTTGATCTACAAGATAATAGTTGGTTTCAGCGATTATATACCTTAAGAGAGAGATGGTGTACAGCCTTTAGCAAGGATTTCTTCTCTGCCGGAATTTTATCACTACTGCAGAAAAGACAAACAAAGGCAGTTCTTTGGGGGGATTTAACGGTGGTTTTTGAACTGCCGTTATATCGACTGTCGTAAACGACTATGGCGGTTCCCAAAAACCACCGTAAAAAAGCATCACTTTTTACGACGGTTCTTGAAAAATACCTTCTAGATAGTCTGTTTTCCAGAACGGACATTTTACGGTGGTTCTTTAAAATACCTTCAAGAAAGTAGTAAAAAAAAAAAACGAAATGAAAGCAGGTGCACCAAAATTAAATAAAAGAAAAAAATTAAATAATCTCCCATTGAGTACTTGAAGATTGATTATGCTAAGTAGCAACAACTAAAAAATAAATATACTACAAAACCAGGATCATCTTTCTAACAATCCTACCAAATCTACTACTTATCACTATTTAAAACATTGATTTCTTCGCCCAGGTGCAGTGCACTTCCTAAAATATATTTAGAATAATAAATAAAGACTTTTTAGAAAATAAATTTAGCTTAAATTACTCAATCAACTCTTTTATATTACTTGAAAAAGGTTTCTAATTAGCTTATTATCACGGGCTCGCGCAACGACATGGCGCGCGAAAGCGGAAGTTGCCTGTGTGGCGGCGAGTGTGCCTCTTCAAACATGTCAGGGAAGCATAATGGCACCTCGGCAAGCCTCGGTTGTGCGTCCATCAAATCACAAAGGACAAGAAAAGGGAAAAAGAAATAGACACATGGAGAATAATAGTTTTATTAAACTCCGACTCGTTGTTAGAAGTTAGTTTCTTGTTACAAGGTTCTAGGACGAGTGGCCTATTTATACACTACGATCGCTTAAGGTTAGGGTTGTCTTTCCCCTTCCTCAAGCTACACTCTAATCCCAAAAAACTTTGGCCCATCAGCGCCGCTCGGCCTTGGAAAACCCTAATCTAGACACTATACACATCCAAGTACGTTCGGCCCAAAAACACGTATGGAAAACCCATCCTCTAAGGAAACCTACAAACAAAAGATACGTCCCACACAAGGAAACAATATCTTACAAGGATTCTTCTTGCCAAGGAAGTCTCCGACTGGACTTGGCTCTTGTAAAGCCGGATCGGCCCAGTGCGCCCCGATATCTTTACTTGGCATGTGCCTGCCTGTCGGTCCATGCCACTTGTCGTTGGGCTACGTGCGAAATATGTCTGCCGTGCCCGAGTAAGTCGGGGTGCTTTGTGTGATACCAATCGTGCCACGCCCGTTACTATTATCCGCCCATGACTCGAGTCCTCGCCGTGTGCCACGGCTTTATCTCGAGCGCGCACACCTGCCTGTCGGTCGCACCTGTCCCTTAGTATCGACCCGCATCCCGTTGCCATCCGGTCCGCATAGCTTCGGCATCATGCCTAGCTATTGGCGCTTCGCACCTTCGATGGTCACGCATGCCACATGTCTCAGCAGCCTCGGCCGAACAGCCTTGGTGCCTCCCATCACTCGCTCTGCGCCCCTCGCCGAGTGACTTTACACCATTTGACGTGCAGATGACTCGTCCCGCCGAGTCATATGTCACGGGTCGTGACATTATGGTACCTAAAAGCTCATATTTGGAAAGAAAATATAAATTGTAGGTTTTTCTAATTAGTTAATAATAGTTGATTAGGCCTGAAAGGCTCACAATTCTAAATTTATGATGTCTCTTCAAATCTTTATACATATAAAATCATAAGTTTAGAGAGAGATCTAAATTTCTTAGTTTTGATATTGCACTTACTCCTTGATTGACTTTAACACCATCAAATCCTAAGTTTCCCATTCAAATTTTAACGACGACAAGAGTGATCGTGTCATATGCAGTCAATCAACAAAAGCAAGAACAATTTCTCTCTCATGTTGAACTTTTCTTCGAGAAAGTCAATTTTCACTCATGACCAATTCTATCAATAGTAACTAATTGTAAATGTTTAAAAATCTTTATTTGTGATGATAAGAATAAATGTAATAGAAAAAACTGCAAATGTTGTTGTAAAATACATTTCGTCAAATAATAATCTTTTTATGAACCAAGTTAAACGTACCCCCTGCATTCATCCATTGATCTACCAATAATATAACCAACTTTTGAACTAATAGTTTTTATTAAATTAAGAACGGCGCCTTCACTGCACCGTAAAAGTTCCAATATATATTGTTTAACTCTCTCAATATAATTACTCATTTAATTATTTTAAGTAATTCAAAAATAATATTATTCAATTATATCATAAGAATACAAATTAAGATAATTGCTCGTGTAACGCACTGGGTATAAACTAGTATAAATAATTATCTACTGATATTAACATATACACTTATTAACAGTTAAGTTATTTAATATATTTTATTTTGTATGAAATTATTGATTGATATTTATTTTTATTAGATTTCTCATGAATATAAAAATGTTACGTGGCCCAATATGTAAAGTGGATAAGAATATAAGTATTATTGAAAAAGAAAATAAAAATTAGTATGAATATAAATATACTAGGTATAATTTTGAGTTTGAGAATAAATTTATCGTTTGTAGATTAATTATTATTTGATGTGGTACTTACTACATTGTAGGTTTAAAAATGAGTTACTCGACGAAGATGCCATAACTTGGTCAAGTTGCGAAAAATCAAGTATGCATAGCCACCTCGTGGCAAAATTATGATGTCGGTGCATCGATCTAGTCTTCAAGCAGTCAGAGAGCACCTGATGGCTAGTAAGTCTAAAGAGGCATCGAGTTATGATGTAATGTTGTCATTGGATAAAGGGGTCATAGCAAATCAATCTCTTGACAATGATTTTGATGTGGAGATAGACTCGCTTTCCTTCCAAACTGCATTAGATTGGTATTAGAGTCAGGGTGTGGGAGTATCGGGTAGGTAGATGCTGATCTAACCTTGGGAAGCCAGAGATGAGTACTCTCTGATGGCTGGTAAGCCTGAAGCGCTAGTCTCCAACGATGGGTGAATGATGCATGTGCATAAACCTAATTTCTAAGAAGTCGGAGAGGACCTAGTGGCTGGTAAGCCTAATGAAATGTTCTACATCGAGTTATAATGCAACACTGTCCTTAGAACAAGAACGACCCTCCTCTCTTGACCATGATATAAGCTAATTTCTAACTAAGACACCCTGTTTGGCAATCAGCGGATAGCTAATAGCTGATAGCTGATTGCATTAGCTGTTTGACTAGCTGATTGTATTAGCAGTTTATATAAAAGTGTTTGAAAATATTTGAAAGCTGATAGATGTTTCATCGTGTAAGATGACCATAAAAGGGTATTTGCACAATTTATTATTGAGTATTTCTTTTATTAATAACAAAATTTATAATATATTAAATCATTAAAGTAATTTTTATAAAATAATAATCATTATTTAAAAATATAATTAAAAACTGAGTTGTAAAATTTTTAATATATTAAATTTAATTTGGATAATTACTACGATTA
This sequence comes from Phtheirospermum japonicum, assembly GCA_014905375.1. Lineage (NCBI taxonomy): Eukaryota > Viridiplantae > Streptophyta > Magnoliopsida > Lamiales > Orobanchaceae > Phtheirospermum > Phtheirospermum japonicum. Next base: position 59,337 of record BMAC01001289.1, on the reverse strand, counting down.
TTTAATTGTAATAAATTTTTTTATGTAAATTAATTTTTTTTGTTAATTTGAGGGCAAAATTGTCATTTCAATCCATCTTCAAAACCTTTCTTCTAAAAAAGCTCCTATATGAAACTTTTTCAAAATTAATTTTTTGAACCAAAAAAGCTAATTGTAACCTCTGTTTACCAAACATACCAATTAGAGGATTTGACTGGCCAATCCTCTCAATTGAGTCAAATCCTCTCATTTTGACTCAAACCTCTCTTTACCAAACGGGGCCATAAATTTTGGATTACAATATAAGTGACTGATACGAACACGGTTTTCCTTTAAGTTGCATAAATTATATTTCAATTGTTTTAGGATCATAATAATCTGAGTTATAGAAGTAATTTGATCTATTTAAATATGGTAAGAAAAAAACTTAATGCATTTCACAATGTGTCTATATTCTTATACTATGATTTATGTTTTTGTGGGTGATGGGCTTTATTAATATATCTTATTTTCCATTTTTAATATTGATGTTATTATTAATTTAAAATTCAGTATTGTGTATTCTCAGTGCTTTAATATTTGTTTTTTTATTACTACTTCTAAGTAAGAGCAATTTTGAGTTTTCAATTCTTATGAAATACAACAGTGTTGATGACTGCCGTCAGACTTATTCATGCCTGTTGGCAGTAGCTGAGATAATAATTATTATATATTTTTCAATTAATTTTTTGGCAGTTGCTGATTTTTAATTTTTGTTTTGTTTCTTTATATGGGAATTTTTTTTTGCACCACAAATGTATGAATTTTTTTACACATTATCCCCAAAGTATTTTTTGTTCACCAAGATGTACAATAATTTTCGATGTTGCCTCCTAAACTTATTTTCGGTAAGATATTCTTTTTAAATTCCATCGACGGGCAGTTGGGGGGCAAAGTGCAAGAATCCTATAATTTGGAGGGTAAAGTGCAAAAAATCTTAAAGTTTGGGGGACAAATTAAAATAATATAAATATTGGATTTTTGTCTTAAATTTTTATATTTGAAAAAGATAGCGAATATTTAATAATATTTGCGTTCAAGTGCAATTATAATTATATTATAAAATAATTTTTTAATAATATCTTTTTAACTACATTATGGTATCATATCACGATTATATATATATATATATATATATATATATATATATATATATATATATATATATATACACACACACACACACACACACACACATATATATATAAAGATATAAATTCTCTATCTTTTCAATATTGATTAATATTATTTTAAGGGGAAAAGATTGTAACCATCCTGTACTATACGCATTTTTTGGGTTTGCATCCTAACGTTTTTTTTGTAATTTAATGCATCCTGTACTTCAAAAAAWTTTGAAAGTGCATCCTCCGACCAATCAACTCGTCCAAACTCGTCGAAACTCACCTAGTCTCGCGAGTGAGGTTGCATATTTTCAAACCCATATACTTTTTGTGAGTTCCGGTGAATTTATTATTTATTTAAAACTAGTTCCGGCATATTTTATTAATTAATTATTATAATTATTAAATTTTATTTTCATGCTTAGATTCAATTCGTTAATAATTTATTTACATACTTAAAAATTCAAAAGAAGTCACATTCTAAACCCGTGCCTAATCTCTACTTATTAATTATTATTACGTTATTTTGTATTTTAATGTTTAGATTAAATTCGTTAATAATATTACTTACATACTTTGAAAATATAAACGGATGTCATACTCTCAACTCGTGTCGCATTGTATCGATGTCTAATCAATATTTAATAATAACGGGAAACCCGCATAAAATTGAGTTTGAAAAAATGTAAAATATACAACACCCGCGTGTTACATGTGAATATGTGATATAAAATATTAAATTTATAAGACACTGATAATTCTATTGAAAAAATATCGTGCATCTAACTTGTAGTATATGTAATATTATTTTAATTTTTTTTTTCTGCGTAAGATACTAATTTGTTCGTGCAGATATATAATATATATGTATCAATGCATTATATTTGAATTAGATAAAAAGATTTAAAATATATTTAATATTTATTTTTCTAGGCATAATAATTTATTATTAGTATTAGTATTACGTTATCTTTTTTGTTTCACTTTGTTTTGTTTTTTGTTTGGTGTAACAATAGTTTTTCATATATATTTTTAATATTATTTTAATTTATTATATTGGGATTAGATAAAAAAAAACTTTAAGTTTATATTTTTATATTTATTTCCCTTTTGTAATAACTTCTATATAACTCATATTTTTCTTATATAAATATTTAGAATTATAATAAAATTATTTCAACTTTTATTGTAAATAAAAATTAATTCAACTTATATATATTTTTTCTAATTAGATATAAATTTTTTATATTTTTATATTAGAAGAATAAAAGTAAGATATTGAATTGGACAAAATATGTTAAAGAAAGTATTATAGTAGGTAAGATGTAATAAAAGAAAAATATATTTTTTCTTTTATTACATCTTACCTACTATAATACTTTCTTTAACATATTTTGTCCAATTCAATATCTTACTTTTATTCTTCTAATATAAAAATATAAAATTTATATCTAATTAGAAAAAATATATAAGTTGAATTAATTTTTATTTACAATAAAAGTTGAAATAATTTTATTATAATTCTAAATATTTATATAAGAAAAATATGAGTTATATAGAAGTTATTACAAAAGGGAAAAAAATATAAAAATATAAACTTAAAGTTTTTTTATCTAATCCCAATATAATAAATTGAAAATAATATTAAAAATATATATGAAAAACTATTGTTACACCAAACAAAAAACAAAAAAAGTGAAACAAAAAAGATAATGTAATACTAATACTAATAATAAATTATTATGCCTAGAAAAATAAATATTAAATATATTTTAAATCTTTTTATCTAATTCAAATATAATGCATTGATACATATATATTATATATCTGCACGAACAAATTAGTATCTTACGCAAAAAAAAAATTAAAATAATATTACATATACTACAAGTTAGATGCACGATATTTTTTCAATAGAATTATCAGTGTCTTATAAATTTAATATTTATATCACATATTCACATGTAACACGCGGGTGTTGTATATTTTACATTTTTTCAAACTCAATTTTATGCGGGTTTCCCCGTTATTATTAAATATTGATTAGACATCGATACAATGCGACACGAGTTGAGAGTATGACATCCGTTTATATTTTCAAAGTATGTAAGTAATATTATTAACGAATTTAATCTAAACATTAAAATACAAAATAACGTAATAATAATTAATAAGTAGAGATTAGGCACGGGTTTAGAATGTGACTTCTTTTTAATTTTTAAGTATGTAAATAAATTATTAACGAATTGAATCTAAGCATGAAAATAAAATTAATAATTATAATAATTAATAAATAAATTAGACATGTACAAGGCAAGAGTTGAGAATACATCATTTGAATTTCTCATTTTACATAAAAATTTGTAATTATCACAAATATTTTTTATGTTTA
>BMAC01001289.1:27278-38810 GCA_014905375.1 Phtheirospermum japonicum | reverse complement strand
GCTTGTGCCATAGCTAGTGGTGTGAAATCCTCCTCCCTCCAGGTTTTCATACTCGGCTCTTGACTCGCACTGACCCCGGCATTTGAGGCCAAGAGCCCGCGCATGCCTCTTCTATGCTCCCTCCTCGGTTCTCTCTCAGGCACTCTTTCCCTCGTGTTCACGACCTCCCTACCGAAACGCAGTCGGTGCTCTTCCTCTTCCTCTTCTACTTRCACGTACTTATGGCACCTCGCGAGAACTTCATCGTACGTGCGAGCTTTCTTCTTTACCAACGACCTCCGCAAATCTTCCCTCCTCAAACCTTGATGCAAAGCCCCAACTTTCATCTCATCCGTAGCGGTAGGAACTTCCAAGGTAGCATTGGTAAACCTATTAACATACTGTTTCAGCGTCTCATCAGGTCGCTGCACCATTGTGAAGAGCGACTGGGCTGTCTTCGCGCTCTGCCTGACGCTGGAGAACTGCTTCAGGAAGGCAGCTCGCAACACCTGATAACTCGTAATTTTACCATTCAGGAGTTGGTAAAACCAATTCTGTGCAATCCCTCTCAAGGTGGATACAAAGGCTCGACACGCCACAGCCCCCGTATAGTTATGCGTCATCCTCGCGTTTTCAAACAGCTGCAAGTGTGCGACTGGGTCAGTCGTTCCTCGGTACTGAAAGTCTAACTCCTTATAATTTCGAGGCATCGCTGCATGCATCAGCTCTTCTGAAAAGGGATGCTCTTCCTCCCCTTCCAGGCTTTCTCCATCCATCCGCTTCTGCAACTTCAGCATGGCCTCTTGCAACTCTCGGAAGGCCTTAGTGTGTGGCCCCACCTCGCTCTCTTCTCTTCTCCCCTTATGACTTCTATCACCTTTCCGCGACCTCCCTCCGGAGTCACTACTCGAGTCTGAGGTAGGGGTATCGCTCTCACTATCGCCTTTGTGATGCTTGCGACCTCTACCCTTGTAACGATCTCGCCTCAGTTTTATTCCCCTCCGCGTGTGAACACGAGAATCCACGGATGAGGAGGAACTAGAGATATCTCCTTTCTTTCTCTTGCCGAACTCCTTCTTCTTCTTCTCCTCTCCAACCGTTGGCTCGCCCTCTTTATCAACGTTTAACTTCTCGCTCTTATCCTTTCCCCTGCTCAGCTCGCACTCCAAATACTTACGTAACTCCTCCTTTTTTTCAACAGGTACGAAGTCCATAAGCCCCTCCAAGAATCCCTTCTTGCCCTGATCGGGCGTCTCCTTCGGCGGATTTCCTCCTCCTATTGCCTCGGGGATTGATTTTTGTGGTTCTACCCCAGGCATCTGCTTCTCCACTTCTTCCACCAGCCCTCTCCCAACTTGCTTTTTTGGAGAAGGTGGAGGTGTATTGCCCGCGCTTCGAATCAGAGAACCCATGCGAGGGTACTCCTGCTCATCCCCCGGGACATCTTTCTCGCCAAGATGTAGGAATCTATTCTTTTTCTTCTTATTGTTGGATCCAAACGCGTAATCCAGAACTCTCGGTGTTATGTTCTTCTCCTTCATGTTTGATTTGTGCAGTTTCTCATGCCTTTCGCTCAAAGACTCGATGTCTCTCTTTCCCACAGACGGCGCCAATTTGATAAGTCCAAAAAGTTCAACTACCAAATAAAGGGGGTACTAACATCAAAAATAGAGATCAGTGACCTAGAAAACCTCCAAACGTGACACAGCGACCTCCAAAGGATCCGCAACCGTCCCCGCGACCTCGCTTTCCTGCAAAACAGCGCCTAGAACGGGTCGGATTTCGAGCCCGTTAAGGCCCTCCGACGCTTAAGTTAATAAGCGAAAAACACACTTCTTCTCTCTCAATAATATCAGTGCACTCAGATAATAAATGCGTAAACAAGCATTAACCTTYAARAAAGAAGCCAAGGGCTCMTTTTATAGGGATATGAGAARATTCTCAATATCTAGGGTTACCTTTCATAATAAGAGTTTCATTTACGCCAGGATTCCACAATCGTCTCTCAATTAGGACTCCTCATTCATGGCAAGTTCCCATAAACAACAAAACTTCTCCATAGACATCCCAATTAAGCCGGGGCATACAGCCCACCAGGCCCATAATAATTCACGCATATCCATTCCACAAACGGGTTCAAGTACTCAGCCCAAATTATAAGAGATCGCGACCCTGTATGAAAAAGTCATCCCCATACTACAGGTCGCTACTCTTCACAAAACAATCCACTCGAATTATCATAGCTCGCCCACCTCCCAGGGGTACACCCTCCCTAGGAAATGAGGTCGCTTTCCACAAATAGTCACATTTACCACATAATTTCACGTGTTGGTTATTTTGGTCCGTATCAACCCGGGACGCCACTCTGACTGACGTCCCGCTCTCTTACTTTTTTTTTTCAATTCGACCTCGGGACGCCAGTCGGAGTGGGGCGAGACGCCACTTGGAGTGGCGTCCCAACCTAAATTTTCAATTTATTTTTTTTCTATAATATTTTTTTAATTTTAAATAAAAAATACAATATTTATTTAATAAACCCGATTGTTCACACCCTTAGTATTTATTTATATAAATTACCTTTCTTTTACATAGAAGTAACTTTTAATCCACATACAAAGAATAAATAACAAAACCCTGGGTGGGATGGGGACCTGTGCAGCCGCGGCGCCTGACCGCCCTGGGGTGTAGGACGATCCTGTCTTTATACATTTCAAGAAATTAAGTCATAATTAACAGAAAATCTGATGACATAATAAAAAGTTACATTCGGTCTTTCGCAATCTTTGCTTGATGTCCCGTGATCCCTAGGTTGCCCATCCCCGATGCCCACTTGATTGCCACTACGTGGCTTTTCCTACTTCATTCCCCCCACTGTCCCGCCAAAATGTCATTACTGATAATGAAATTTCTCCCAATAGTCATCCTCCACCTGTTTGTTCCACGTCACATCAATGGGCCAGGTTGAAGATGTGTATTTTCAAAGTTTTTTTTTGGATTTGCAGTATAAAAAATAAAAATAAAAACGGTTATACATAATCTCTTCGTCCAATTCTACCTGTTTTAATTGACCATTTTACGTAAATTATAATTATAAGTATAAAATGATCATAATATTCTTTTATTTAAAATAATTAAAAGTGGAATAATAAAGACATAGGTAAAATTAGTAAAATAACATTTAACGAAAGTAAAATATTATAATGATTCTCAAATTTCTAAATTGCAATATTATGACATTTTTTTTGCAAATACTAATTTTCTCCCACTAATTAACTCAAGTACAGTTTGGTCCCCAGCATATTCTATAAAAAGGCCACACACTTGGCTAGTTGAAACATAGTATCACACACAAGTCTAAAAAGCAAAAGAGAGCTAGAGTTCCCAAAGAAGCAGAGTGAAAATTAAGTAGAGACAGGTTTGCTATAATGAAGACAGTTTGTGTAACTGGAGCATCAGGTTTCATTGCATCCTGGATAGTCAAATTCTTGCTCCAGAGAGGTTATACGGTCAAGGCATCTGTCCGTGACCCCAGTTAGTATTAATCTCTTAATTTGTGTGTGTGTGTTTAAGAATCATAAGTTTATAACTTTACCTACAGTTGCTTACTTTGCACTCAAATTTCAGTTCTGTTATTTGTTTTGTCTGGTGTTAACGGACAATTATGATATTACATAATATAAAATATTTATTTAATATAATTAGAATACAAGATGCTCATATTTTTTTACTAACACGATCTTTTATTTCGAAACCACGTATGTGTCATACTAATTGCTCTTTGGTTTTGTACATGTCGTAGAAAAATGAGATGATTAAATTCTTAAAGTTACTTAAAATCTTCTTTTAATTATTTAGTTATTTTTCGGATAAAAAAGGCATATACAAAAGGAAAATAAAATATGCATGTTTCTGAATATTTTCGAATGCATAACGTGCAGATGATCCAAAGAAGACAGAGCACTTAACGGCGCTCGATGGAGCCAAAGACAGACTTCATTTGATCAAAGCAGATTTACTTGAAGAAGGCTCCTTCGATTCAATAGTCGATGGTTGTGAAGGTGTTTTTCATACTGCATCGCCTTTTTACCACGCAGTCAAAGACCCACAGGTTCATACCGCTTAATTTCGTTATTTCATTAATTATATATAATTTCGCGTGTGGAAAAAAAAATGAAACATATATAAAATTAAAATGATTTTGCGATCCTAACCGATAACAGTCACTCTTTGAGAGCTACTCAGGAACTAGGTTGTTTGGATACTGCAAATAAATATCACAATTATTACGATAATGTTTTATATCGTATCACAACCACACATATATAAGCAGCATGCTAAGTGCATATGATGTAATAATGATATTAGATAAGTGCTTTACATACTCAACATGCAATATGTGGTATGGACATAGGGAAATGACATAAAATTTGACAATGATTTGACACTTTTGGACCATGTCCTATAAGTGATGGACCTTAATTCCAACCGGTTGAGCATAAAAACTTTACTAATATTTTAGTGTTACAATTCCTCAATTTCACTTTCAACTTAACCATTTTGACAAAAAAAAAAAAACCAAAAAGTTACCATAGATTTTTTTTTTTTAATTTTCTCAGGCAGAGCTGATTGACCCAGCACTGAAGGGGACGCTGAATGTTCTCAGCTCAGTGGCCAAAGCACCGTCTGTTAAAAGGGTCGTGCTGACGTCATCCATAGCCTCAGTTGCATACAATGATACACCTCGTGGACCTGAGACGGTGATCGACGAGACATGGTGGTCGGACCCAGAGTGGTGCAAACAAGCCAAGGTCAAATTAATCCAAATAACTAAACTTATTATTACCATGATTATTTTCAAAATAGTGGTTCTTGCAGGACTGCTAAATGAAGATTTTAATCCTAACTGTTTTGTCTTGATTATACTAGAAATGGTATGTGCTTTCAAAGACAGTGGCTGAGGTGGCGGCCTGGGACTTTGTGAAAGATAAAGGTATTGAGCTGGTCACCATATGCCCACCAATGGTGATTGGTCCCCTGTTGCAGCCAACACTCAACACAAGTTGTGAAGCGATTCTCAACTTAATCAACGGTATGCAACAACTGTTTTCATATTTATTTTTTACGAGTCATATTATTCATTATCAATCTCGTCACATATTTTTAACTACCAATCATATTCGATTATTATTTTTTTATTTATATGTCAATCGGTTTTTCGCGATATATATTAATATCAACCTTAGATTATAACTAGTAAGTTTAAAATTGGAATATGCAGGTGCTCCAACATACCCAAACTCCACCTATGGATGGGTGAATGTGAAGGATGTTGCAATGGCACATATTCTTGGATTTGAGAATCCATCTGCCAATGGAAGGTATTTGACTGTGGAGAGGGTTGCACACTACTCAGAAATCGTCAAAATAATGCGTGAATTATATCCTTCTCTTCCGATCCCTGACAAGTAAGCATACACGATTTTCAATTGGGAAAATATAAAATAAAAAATTAACAAAATAGTGAACTTATATGATTTTCTTTTTTCTTTCTCGTGCTAGTTACGTCACTGAACTTATAATTATGTAACAGGTGTGCCGATGACAAGCCATTTGCGACTAGTTACCTAGTCTCCAAGGAGAGAGCACATTCACTGGGAATTGATTTCATTCCAACTGAACAAGGACTCAAAGAAACTGTGGAGAGCTTGAAGGAGAAGAATTTCTACAAACCAACTTCAACTAATTAATTGAACTAATTAATTGGGGGGACTCTACATGTTGCTGCTGAAGCTATTACATTTATATATGATATATTCCTAGTTCGTTGCTTGTGGTATCAATCAGCAATTATTTTTAAATTTTGCTGGTGACCTGTAGTATCAGCACTATTTTAAGGACCCCTGTGTTTGTGTACTAAAATAAAAACTCTGGACACATTGTTGCTTGTGGTATCAATCAGCAATTATTTTTAAATTTTGCTGGTGACCTTTAGTATCAGCACTATTTTAAGGACCCCTATGTTTGTGTACTAAAACAAAAATTCTGGACACCTCTTTTATTATTTATTGTATGAAATGATAAATTTTTGTGGTGTTATTACCTAATTTGCAATATAGTGGTGAAAGTTATTTATTTATTATTATCATTGTAACACCATGAGCTTGGATGTGTTATCCTTTGTTTTTTAAATTAAATTCCATGTCCTGTCTTTCCCCCCTACCCCCAACACACACGTGCGTACGCCCATATATATACAGAGAGAGAGGAGAATTGGATCCAATGGGTCCAATTATTAAAATGAGTTTGTAGTGCCAAATTTCAGTCACTCACTAAATTTAGATCTGATGGATATAAATGAGATGGAGGATGGTTGACTAATAAACATATAACATGTATTACTGTATATTTGCACTACTGACTGTATATCATCGGACATGTAAATGTGCATTAATAAACTATTAAATGTGCAATAAAACTGTTGGAAATTAGATTAAAAACATGACATATAATAAAAACACGTTGTCATTCTAATAATGCATCAATGTACTTCTAAATGTGCAATAATATGCATCTAAATGTGCGGTGAATTTCTATTTAATATTATTTGGTTTTCGCAATAATTTCAATTAGAAATTTTAAATGTACAAATTTATTGGGAAAAATGGTATGGATATTGTTTATTAGGTCGTAAGAATAATATGGTGTAATTTATTTTCGCAATATTTATATTTTTTGAGACTTATAGAGAGATTTCAATAGAGGAGTATTTTTAATTGAGGAGAGAGAGAAATACGAATGATGTAATTTATATTAGTTAATAATATTAATTTTTATTAAAATGTTAATTGGTGCATATTTAAAAATCTATTGATGCGCATTTAGAAAGATATAGATGTATTTGTCATACAAACTAATTTATATCCATTGCATCTATTGTATTAGATGGTTGTAATGACTCATTATAAGAAGTTAACCCATTGGATCCACTCCATATATATATATATATATAATGATTGATCCATCCCCTAGGTGAGAACTGAGAACCAATCTCGGCCATAAAAAATGATTGATCCAATGACTCTTGCTATATGGCAGTATATATGGTAAATTGTACTTATATCCGTCTGTGACTTATTTTTATGGTATATCGAAGGCTATGTTAGCCATTTCATTTCTCCCGAATCCAAGATTAAGAATTCGCAGCCATTTTCATTCCTTCACGTCTTTCTCGTTTCACCAAATTGGACGACAAACTATAGAATTTCTTCCCCAAATCAAGAGTTCCTAAAATTCTGGCTTCCCCCAAACACGATAAATCACAGAGATTTATAATCTCACCTTCTAAACAGGGTTTGACGACAGCGAATTTGGAGAAGGGTTTGACGGCGGAGAATTTGGAGAAGGGTTTGACGGAGGCAATCTGATCGAGCTCCTAGAAGTCTCCGTGACCGGTGAAGATCTGATCGGAGGATCCAAAGATCATGACCATTGGACAGGCGTAGGCGGCGGTGTTGGAGAACATCGAGGCAGCGCGTGAGGTAGCTGTAGGCGGAGGCAGCGTATCCCGCCGACAGCTCGTTGTGGAAGGCGATGAACCGGACGCCGAAGGCCACCGCTCGATTGGTCGAGGGTGTGCTAATAAGCCTAGAACTAAAGGTGAGTTCAGAGGGTTTCATGCTCTCTGTTGCTCAGTTCAATTGAGTTGTTTTGTATTCCAATTTTGCTAATTTTATATTTCAGTTATGCTAAACAATAGGTTTAGTAATGCCAAAACAAATTTGAAGGCTAATTCGAAAATTCAATTGCTTATTTAGCCATCATCTGCTTCCCTTTACATAGTGTGATGCTAAGATTATTGTCTTGTGATGCTAAAAAATTTGTTTCCTCTCAATTTAACCTGCTCAATTTTCTTTCCTCTCTCTCTAAAAACCACTTTCTAGTTCAAGATTTTTGATCAGTTAACCCTTCCCTTGAGCATTGACTTATTGTAATTTTGAATGTATGGATCTCGTTGCCTTTTAGGCTCTGTATAATTTTGTGTTTTTGTATGATGTGATCTGTTTGCTAATGGCTAGTTTTTTAATTTTTAGGATTTTTTACCAAATTCTTATTGGTGGGTTTTACGTTTCGAGGTTTTGATTTGGATTTAAGTTTGTTAGATAGTTCTGTTGGGGAAAAAGAATTATGGGTTTAGTTTGTTAATTTTGTTTATATTCTTGGGCATGTTCACTTGATTATTTTTCTATCAAGTGAGATGCTATTCACTTGACAATTTTTTTTTCTCCTTTATTCTAGTTTGGTTACTCTCTCTTGTTGACGATTTTATTTATATAACTATAGTATTACAAAACATAGTTCATATATATTTATATTTTATTTTTTTACGTGTATATATATTTTATAGTAAGTATTACAAAGTGTTGTTAAAGTATTACAAAATATAACTATAGTATTACAAAATATAATTCATCTATATATTATATTTATACTTGATATCTATTTGTACATCTATTTTCTTGAAATCGGTTATTAGAGTATCACAAAAGATTATTATAGTATCACAAACCACAATTAAAGTATCACATCCTTATGATATATGGTTTCTAGTTTAATATCGCAAATATAATATGTTTACTTTTGCTTGAATTTTGTAATACTTTTAGTTGAATTTGTGATACTTTAAAGTGAATTTGTGATACTTTAAAAATAATTAGATTGTTAAAATACCACAACACATAATTAAAGTATCATAATTCACAATTTTCTAATTTCTATTTTCTATCTATGCTTTTTTATATAAGGTAGTTAATCTATCACAAAATATTGGTAAAGTTCTACAAAACATAGTTCAAGTATCATGGATTTTTAATATGTGATTTCTATTTTTCTATCTATATATTTTTTAACTCGATATATTTTAGTATCACAAAAGATTGTTAAAGTATCACAAAGTATTGTTAAAGTATCACAAATTTTTATACCTGCTTTTAAATTAAAACATAGTTAAGAAAAAATTATAACTCAAGATGTTTAAGTATCACAAAATATAGTTACAGTATTAAAAAATGTTATTAGAGTATCACAAAATATAGTTAAAGTATCGCATGATGATATTAATTATTTTTAATTTTTTTAATATATGTAATTAAAGTATCACAAAATATATTTAAAGTATTACAAAATATTGTTAAAGTATTACAATTCACAAGTTTCTAATTCCTATTATATATCAATACTTTTTTATATAAGGTAGTTAATTTATCACAAAATATTGATAAAGTTTTACAAAACATAGTTAAAGTATCATGGATTGTTAATACGTGATTTTTATTTTTCCATCTATATGTTCTTAACTCAATATGTTTTAGTATTACAAAAGATTGTAAAGTATCACAAAGCATTGTTAAAGTATCACAAACTTTTTAGACCTAAAGCATAGTTAAGCAATATTTTTAAGGGAGAATTGCCAAATACTCCCCCTAGAAAAATGTCTTTGTCAAATACCCCAACTAGTTTTAGAAAATGCCAAATACTCCAGACACAATTGTACAATTACCAATTTAACCTCAAACTCAGTTATTCTCTCCTACAAACACCAATCTCTCACAATCTCTCAAGACCTAATTCGTCACCACCGCCTTCATAGCCGTCGCCGCCTCTCACCATGCACCACCGTCTCCTCCCCTCACTCCGCCGTGGCTATGCCACCAAATACACCGGCAAAGTCGTGAAAACAGCCAACAAAGGCCGCTACTCCGCCATAGAAGTCTCCGTCACCGCTCCTAACCTCACCTCCGACGTCCGCGGCTACCCTCTCCCCCGCCCTGAACTCATCTGCCAAGTAGCCAAGATCCTCCAATCAAAATTCTCCGCATCAGCGCCGGACCCCTTCCTCGACCTCTCCGAGTTCCTGCAACCATAAACGTCACCCAACGCCCTCCGAGGTCTCCAAAATCCTCAAAGCCCTAAAATCCCCAACCCTAGCCCCTTGAGTTTTTCCACTTCTGCCCCTCACATATCCCGAATTTTCGATTCTCTCGAAATCGTCTCTCCCCGACGGAATTGATAAAATGAATGAAATTATCAATCTAATGGAGTTGTGCTATGAAGTATTGGTTTTCTGTTTGTGGAGTATGTGTTTTTGTACTATGAGGTATTGATTTTCTGTTTGTGGAGTATGTGTGTTTGTGCTCTTAAGTATTCGTTTTCTGTTTGTGGAGTATGTGTGTTTGTGCTCTGATGATATTGGTTTTCTGTATGTGGAGTATGTGTTTTTGTGCTATGAAGTATTTTGTTTTCTGTTTGTGTAGTATGTGTGTTGTTAAAGTATCGCATGATGATATTAATTATTTTAATTTTTTTAATATATGTTAATTAAAGTATCACAAAATATATTTAAAGTATTACAAAATATTGTTAAAGTATTACAATTCACAAGTTTCTAATTCCTATTATATATCAATACTTTTTTATATAAGGTAGTTAATTTATCACAAAATATTGATAAAGTTTTACAAAACATAGTTAAAGTATCATGGATTGTTAATACGTGATTTTTATTTTTCCATCTATATGTTCTTAACTCAATATGTTTTAGTATTACAAAAGATTGTAAAGTATCACAAAGCATTGTTAAAGTATCACAAACTTTTTAGACCTAAAGCATAGTTAAGCAATATTTTTAAGGGAGAATTGCCAAATACTCCCCCTAGAAAAATGTCTTTGTCAAATACCCCAACTAGTTTTAGAAAATGCCAAATACTCCAGACACAATTGTACAATTACCAATTTAACCTCAAACTCAGTTATTCTCTCCTACAAACACCAATCTCTCACAATCTCTCAAGACCTAATTCGTCACCACCGCCTTCATAGCCGTCGCCGCCTCTCACCATGCACCACCGTCTCCTCCCCTCACTCCGCCGTGGGCTATGCCACCAAATACACCGGCAAAGTCGTGAAAACAGCCAACAAAGGCCGCTACTCCGCCATAGAAGTCTCCGTCACCGCTCCTAACCTCACCTCCGACGTCCGCGGCTACCCTCTCCCCCGCCCTGAACTCATCTGCCAAGTAGCCAAGATCCTCCAATCAAAATTCTCCGCATCAGCGCCGGACCCCTTCCTCGACCTCTCCGAGTTCCTGCAAACCATAAACGTCACCCCAACGCCCTCCGAGGTCTCCAAAATCCTCAAAGCCCTAAAATCCCCAACCCTAGCCCCTTGAGTTTTTCCACTTCTGCCCCTCACATATCCCGAATTTTCGATTCTCTCGAAATCGTCTCTCCCCGACGGGATTGATAAAATGAATGAAATTATCAATCTAATGGAGTTGTGCTATGAAGTATTGGTTTTCTGTTTGTGGAGTATGTGTTTTTGTACTATGAGGTATTGGTTTTCTGTTTGTGGAGTATGTGTGTTTGTGCTCTGAAGTATTCGTTTTCTGTTTGTGGTAGTATGTGTGTTTGTACTCTGATGATATTGGTTTTCTGTATGTGGAGTATGTGTTTTTGTGCTATGAAGTATTTTGTTTTCTGTTTGTGTAGTATGTGTGTT
>BMAC01001289.1:2500-12915 GCA_014905375.1 Phtheirospermum japonicum | reverse complement strand
TCCCCCCCTTTATGTTTTGGTGAAATTTTCTGAAGCAACTTCTTACTAACTCAGAGGCAAACTACATATGTGCAGGAAGCAAATTTCAGAAGCAACTTCTTACTAAATCAGAGGCAACTACATACTAAAGAGCACAACAACAAATCCACAACACACACACAAAATATCATGGGATGAAATTGAAGAAATCAGGGGTGAAATTGGGATTGAATAAAACCCTAATCCCAATTTTTGAATAAAAACTCAGAAATTGAAGAGATTCAACCAAAAGAATCACAAAGAGGCTCAATTAAAAACAGAAACTCAGTTTCTTACTCGAATTAGAAGCCATGTGAATTGATTGCCAGCGCCGACGTTCGTAGCTACAGCCCAATCGTTCAATAACTTCCCGCAAGCACGAAGAAGACAAGCGACGGAGCAATTGGTTGAAAAAAAAAACTATGAAGAAACTTGAGCTATCAATCGATGTTCATTTGGAATCAATCGATTTTCGGATTTTGCAGAAAAGAAGAAGAAGAAAATGAAAGAAAAAAGGGGCTGGGGATGGTCCGATTTGCAGAAAAGAAGAAGAAGAAGAAGAAAATGAAAGAAAAAAGGGCGCGGGTGTGGGGTGTAGGTGAAGACAAGTGATTTTTTTGGGCAAAAATATAGGTAATAATATGAGGGATAAATTAGACATTTCACATTTTAATTTTGGRCTATTTGACAAAAAGGAGGGACCATTTGACTTAAATCTACAAGTTGGATTATTTGACAAATTCATGTATGTGTTAGGGAGTATTTGGCAATTCCCCCTAAATAAAATACATTGATACATAGAGGAGATAATAAAATATCATAAGAGAACGCCAATTATCTTCCCCATTTATCGCGATAACTCAACATTTCTATTTTTCACTATTCCAAAACAGAATCTAGATTGCGCTAATTAACTGAATTAATAAATGACACACGTGCAAAGACAAGGAGGTAAATGTTAACGAGTCATTATTTTACAATATGATGCTTTATAAACTAACTCTAAATCTTTTTTTTTTTCACCGGGAAAAAAGCTTCAATTCCATTCAACTTAAAAAATGTAAAATAAGCAGAAAATTAAAAAAAGCAAGTCTAAGTTGGCATCTGGGAAAAACACCATAAAGGTTCCCCAGAGACCAATGCAAAGTTTAAAATTTGTCCTACAAAATTAATAATAATAACAGATAGCATCATCCATCATTCTCCCATACCACACCCACACATCAATCATCGCAATTAGTCGACCTCCTCAATCTTGGGTCCAGCACCGGCCAACCCACCGCTGGGCGCATGAGCCTTGCCATCCTCCATGGGCACCTCACCTCCAGCACCCTGGTACATCTTTGCAATGATTGGTTGCACATGCTCTCAAGCTCCTTCATCTTATCTTCAAACTCGTCTGCCTCAGCCAACTGGTTGGCATCCAACCACTGGATGGCCGACTCAATCGCATCCTCGATCTTCTTCTTGTCTACCTCGGCAGCTTTGACGTAATCTTCTCGTCCTTGACCGTGGTCATGTTGTAAGACGTAATTCTTCATCAATGGTACGAAATTCTTCAAAATACGGTTTGAGTTGGTGTCCATTCACCTTGAATATCTTGTTCGTCTTCGGGCTAAAAACTTCCACTGCACCATGTGGAAAAATGTGAGTGACCACGAATGGTCCAACCCATCGTGAACGCAATTTTCCCGGAAAGAGCTTGAGGCGAGAATGAAAAAGCAGCACTTTCTCGCCCTCTTCGAATTGTTTCCTCGAAATCTTCAAGTCATGGAACGCTTTCGTTTTGTCCTTATATATCAATGAATTCTCAAACGCTTCGTTCCGAATCTCTTCCAGCTCATGTAATTGCATTTGCACACCAGCTCCATCAAAATCCAAATTGCATTGTTGCACCGCCCAAAACGACTTATGTTGGAGTTCCACCGGCAAGTGGCATGGCTTCCCAGAAATGAGGCGATATGGGGACATACCAATTGGCGTCTTATATGTCGTGCGATATGACCACATCGCGTCCTTTAGCTTGGTGCTCCAATCCTTGCGGTTTGCATTAACGGTCTTTTCCAAAATGGACTTAATCTCCCGATTTGAAGTCTAGGCTTGCCCATTCGTTTATGGATGATATGCTGTAGAAAGCCTATGAGCGACGCCATACTTCCGGAGTAATGCCTCCACCGTCTTGTTGCAAAAGTGGGTGCCATGATCACTTATCATGGCTCAAGGGATCCCGAACCTTGAGAAGATGCGAGATTTAATGAATCGTGCAACAACTTTCGAGTCATTTGTTGGAGTGGCCTTTACTTCCACCCATTTTGAAACATAGTCTACCGCAAGCAAGATATAGGTATTCTTGAAGGAATTTGGGAAGGATCCCATAAAGTCGATGCCTCATACATCAAAAATCTCACAAATCATTATAGGAGTTTGGGGCATTTAGTTTCTTCTCGAGATGTTTCCCGATCGTTGACAATTATCACACGACCTGCAAGACTCATGCGCATCTCGAAATAATGTCGGCCAGTAGAAACCACTATCAAGTACCTTGTGGGCGGTTCTCTTGGATCCAAAATGTCCTCCGCAAGCATGAGTATGGCAAAACGATAAAATAGAGTGAAATTCGGATTCAGGGACACATCGTCGAATCACTTGGTTGGCGCAATTCTTCCAAAGATAAGCATCATCCCACACATAATATTTCGCATCACTCTTCAGCTTATCCCTCCTTGCTTTCGCCATCGCTGTGGGAAACACACGAGCAACTAGAAAATTAACCAAGTCAACATACCAAGGTTTTAAATGTTCGACTGCAAGTAGTTGCTTGTCCGGAAAGCTCTCGTTCAGCTGGAGCTCATCTTCCACATGCACTAAGCGACTAAGGTGATCGGCCACGGTATTCTTGGCCCTTTTTGTCTTTGATTTTCAAATTAAGTTCTTGGAGCAATAAGATCCGCCTTAAGAGCCTTGGCTTCGTCTCCTTCTTTGTAAGTAGATACCGCAGGGCTGCATGATCAGTGAAAACCACCACCTTTGATCTAAAGATGTATGAACGAAATTTCTCAATGGTAAAAACAACAGCTAGAAGTTCCTTCTCCGTGGTAGTATAATTTTCTTGGGCAGGGTTCAAGGTCTTTGATGCATAATAAATCACATGGGCCGCTTTATTAACCCTTTGCCCCAGCGCAGCGCCCACAGCATAATCGCTTGCATCGCATATGATCTCGAATGGTAGGTCCCACTTTGGCGGTTGGATAATTGGAGAAGTAGTTAACCGCTCCTTCAGTGCGTCGAAGACCTTCTTACAATCATCATCAATCTTGAACTCTACATCTTTTTACAAGAGCCTACACATTGGTGACGCTATCTTCGAAAAGTCCTTGATAAGTTTCCTGTAAAATCCTGCATGGCCAAGAAAAGAACGAACTTCCCGCACATTGGCGGGGTAAGGCAACGCAGATATGGTATTAATCTTAGATTTATCAACTTCTATACCTTTCAACGAAACAATGTGTCCTAAAACTATACATTTTTCCACCATAAAATAATATTTTTCCCAATTTAAGACAAGGTTAGTTTCGACACATCGTTTTAAAATCAAACAGAGATTAGTAAGACATACCTCAAACGAGTCGCCATAAACGCTAAAATCATCCATAAATACTTCTATAATATCGCCAACATATACCGAAAAAATGCTTACCGTACATCGCTGGAATATGGCCGGTGCATTGCAAAGTCCAAATGGCATGCAGTGATAGGCAAACGTGCTAAATGGGCACGTGAAGGTAGTCTTCTCTTGATTCTCGGGTGCTATAGGAATTTGGAAATATCCCGAGTAACCATCCAAAAAGCAATAATATGAATGGCCCACCAACCTCTCAATCATTTGGTCAAGAAACGAAAGGGGAAAATGGTCCTAACGAGTCATGGCGTTCAGCTTACGATAATCAATACAAACTCACCATCCCGTTTGCACTCTTGTTGGCACTAAGTCGCCTTCTTGATTCTCGACCACTGTTACTCCCGACTTCTTCAGAACGACTTGAGTCGGGCTCACCCATCGACTATCAGAAATGGGATAAATCAACCTAACATCTAGCAACTTCAGAATCTCCTTTTTAACCACCTCCATCACCGGTGGATTCAATCGTCTTTGAGGCTCCCTAGATGGTGTGGCATCCTCCTCGAGCAAAATTCGGTGCATGCACAGGGATGGACTTATTCCTTGCAAGTCTGCTATGATCCACTCGATTGCTTGCTTGTTGTCTTTGAGCACTTGCCGCAATGATGCTTCTTGGAGGTTGTCTAAGCGTGACGAGATAATGTCACACCCCCAACCCCCAGACGTAAGAAAGAAAGAACTTATTTATTTTGAGTGTGAAAACTTACATACTTGAAAACGTAAATTTTTTTTTTAACTAAAGGAGTAAAACATTATCGCTTATAACTTAAACAAAAGTTATTTATTTATAAAGAGATAAAGAGTTATAAAACTTATTTACAAGCTCCACACCATATTTACAACATTTATTGAAAGTTCAAACACACTAAAAGTACCCCAACAAGGTATAACAAAACTCCCCAAAAGAAAGAAAAACGAGCCCCTTTTATCCTTCCCAACAGGTCGTCATCCATGTACAAGCATTCTCAAAATTTCATGGAACTCCAACAACTTAGCCAACTAATATTCAGACATTATTAGGCTCACCTACAATGCATAAACTATATGAGCTAAAGCTCAGTAAGTAGAAATCATGCATGTTCATTGAATATGATAAATCAATGCAACTCATTCTTGACTTATCATGCTGATGGCGTAAACCATTTTTTAAAATTATTCTTCTTATTGGGCCCTTGACCTACATGTAGTGCATCGGAAAGAGCTCAACATATAATCAATCATTACGATACCCAATCCGAATGTCTCACATACCCGAAGTAATGTCTCACATGGCACTGGGATCGAATCCAGTCCGAATGTCTCACATGGCACTAAACTACCTTTTCAAGTAGCTTAGTCCGAATGTCTCACATGGCACTGGAAATTCATAAGCATGAAGTCAGTCCGTATGCCTCACAGGGCACTGGGCTACATCTTGAATTAGTCCAGTCCACATGTCTCGCAGGGCACTAACTCAAATATCATATAAGCGTGTTCCACATGCCTCGATGCACTAGTAGTGGTCAAAACTATCTTTTATATTTTAATAAACTTTCTTATATGATCATGACTCATGTATGCACGTGCATATGCCAATACATATGCTCAATAAGAAAATATCAATATAACTCATCAAACAACTCATATATCATATCCAGATAATACAGGCCATATCACAGTCATATAAACAAACCAAATAATACTATGTTTATTCATTGTAGTTGCAAAATAAATTTCTACTTACCTCAGGTCCAAAGCTTACACTATCTCAAGTCACAGATCAACTTCCTCAATATAATCTAATCAAGATAAAAAAAATATTGTTTAGACTCCAATTTAATATTTCAATTTTACAAATTACGATCCTTTTTCAGATAACTCCTATTCTCGTATATTTTTAAAAATAAATAGTTGGTTAGTCTAATTACTATAAAATTAATCGAAGTCATAAATACTACTATTGCGGGAAAAATAATATTTTTACTAAATTAATTTATTATTACAAAATAATATATTATTTAAAAACTCGTAAATAAATATTAACTGTATTTACCACTAGAGGCTAATTAAAATAATATACTATTTTTAACTATCCATTAACAAAATACTAAACTAATAAAAGTAAAGAAGGACTAATAGAAAATGTACCTTAAAATAGCACCACGTAATATCCCCGAGATAACCATATGATAACTTCTCGACAACTAAAAAAATTATTAAAATAAGGGTCTCCTTTTTAATTAGGAACCCCTTAAGACTTTTACAATTTTTTTATTTTTATTTTATTATTATTATTATTTTTTTCTTTTTTTAGTAAAGTATATTTCTAATTTCCTTCATGGTTCTAACTAAGTTAGGCATGTGTATTTATAAGCTAAAGATACTATGCATAAAGCTATTTCCTTCGATGCGGGACAAACCTCTTCTTGGTTGTTTTAATCTTTACGTGTGTGTGTTGTTTGTTTTCTTAATTGAAAACACATGCACACACACCACATAATATATATATATATATATATATATATATATATATATATATATATATATATATTACATGCATACGTCGCCCAAATATCTACATATATGTATATAATTACACATGCACGTCAAACACACATGCACTATATAACATATGCACACTATATTACACATGCACACATCTTACGTACATATATATATAACAAATACACATGCACATTTATATAATGTATTAATATTAAAGAATTTATATTATATTATATATATACATATACATATATATATTAGTAGTTATTTTAATCGTAATTACATATACTTAAGTATTATTTAATTATTTTTAAATAAATATCTTAAAATATTAAGTTAGTATATTCATAACTTGAAACTTGGGATTTACTTGTATTCTACTATTATTTCGCATAACTTAACATTAATACTAAATTGATATCTTATTATTTTGTCCCAAATAAATATTAATTACTTTGTTATAACTCTTATTAGCTATAATCTAATAACTCTTTAAAAATTTACTAACTAAAACACATAATAAAATCAAATTAAATTTCAAAATCATATAAATTATCTAAATAGTATACCATGCATAAATCTTATTGGCAAAATTGCAATGGGAAAATTTGGGGTATTACATCCTCCCCTCCTTATAAGAATTTTTTCCCCAAAATTTAGTTACCTGAAAAGTTGTGGGTACTTAGCCCTCATTTCGTCCTCTCTTTCCCACGTTGCTTCTTCTATTGACTGGTTTCTCCATAGCACTTTTACAAGTGGAATTTCTTCATTCCTAAGTTGTTTTACCTCTCGTAATAAGATTTGTACAGGTAACTCCTTATAGCTTAAGTCTGCTTTCAGCTCTATAGGGTCGCTCTTCAAAATGTGGGATGGGTTTGCAACGTACTTCTTCAGCATAGATACATGAAAAACATCATGTATTTGTGACATTGAATTAGGTAAGTCGAGTCTATATGCAACATCACTAACTCTCTCTATGATGGGGAATGGACCAATGTATCTTGGATTAAGCTTCCCTCTCTTGCCAAATCGTATAACACCTTTCATTGGAGCTATCTTTATAAATACTTGATCACCTATTGCAAACTCCAGTGGCCTTCTTCTTTTGTCTGCATAGCTCTTATGTCGACTCTGGGCAGTTTTCATTATTTCTCGTATTAGTGAAACAGTTTCCCTCATTTCTTGGATCATGTATGGATCTAAAAGTTTTCTCTCACCGACTTCATCCCAATGTATTGGAGATCGACATTTTTGACCGTATAATGCTTCATAAGGCGCCATCCCTATAGTAGACTGATGACTATTATTGTACGAGAATTTTATTAATGACAAAAACTTGCTCCATTGTCCTTGAAAGTCCAAAATGCAAGCCCTAAGCATATCTTTTAATGTCCGTATCGTTCGTTCTGATTGTCCATCAGTTTGAGGATGATATGCGGTACTGAACGATAACTTGGTCCCCAACGCCTTGTGCAAATTTTTCCAGAAAGTGGATAAAAACCTTGAATCTCTATCTGAAACGATGGTTATTGGTACTCCGTGAATTCTGACTATCTCGTGAATTAAAAACCTTTAATTGTTTTCATTTTTAATTTAGGAAATATACTAGATAAATACACACAGTAATTAAATGATATGCATCTCGGTATCGGACATCTTACGCAAAGTTTGAACCAATTAGCCAATTCATTTTTCAATTTTTCATTAAGCCTATCATCAGTAATATTTGATTAGAGACGTTGCATGCTCTTTGTGTAAATACTACATCATTTGATAGAAAAATGAGTAAAAAAGTATTAGTACACACACACACACACACACACACACACACACACACACACACACACACACACACACACATATATATATATATATATATATATATATATATATATATATATATATATATATATTTATTTATAGTAGAAACTGAAAGAGTATTTGTACCTAACATAATTCTTAGACCTCTTCGCAATTTAACAAAATGTATATCCTTGCGGCGTTGTATTTTGGTTCGGTTAGGAATCTTTTTCCCTTTGTACCAAAGGTTTCCCCATATTTTTTAAAGACCGAGGGAATTTCATCAGTGCCATCTACACCATCCTGACCGTCGTTATTTCTAGGTAAATTTGTTATTTTAGTTAACACGTGATCTTCAAAATAGTACGAACTAAAAGTTGAGGCCTCTTTAACCAAATATGCACTTGCTATCGACCTTTCAACACTCGCCATATTTTTCACATTGTTCTTTAGTTTGCGAAGATACCTTTCGAATGGGTACATCCATCTATATTGTATTGGGCCAACAATTCTCGTTTCATACGCAAGGTGAATGGGTAGATGCTCCCTTGAGTCAAAAAAAATTGGAGGGAAGATCAGTTCTAGTTAACACAATATTAACAGAATATCATGTTCTAGACAACTCATATCTTTAGTTCGAATGACTGTTGACGTGAGATCTTTTAAAAATAGGCTCAATTCGGTTAGAGCCTTCCACACATTTGAAGGAAGTAGTTCACGAAAGGTTATTGGTATCGACCTTTGCAAGAATACATGACAATCATGACTTTTCATCCCGATCAAACACAATTCCTTCTTGTCGCCATAATGCCCCAAGTTTGATGCGTACCCATCTGGAAATCGAAGGGATTTAACCCAATCGCACAATACAACTTTCCACGGCTTATCAAGTGTGTAACAGGCTTTAGGACACTCTTCCGATCCGTCTGGTGCCAGCTCTGAACGATTACAATACTCATTCAACTCTTCCCTTGATTTAGGTGTGTCCTTGGTCTTTCCTTTAACATTCATCGCCGTGTTGAAAATATTGTCAAACACATTTTTCTCTACGTGCATAACATCTAAATTGTGGTAAATTAGATTTTTCCTCCAATATGGCAAATCCTAAAAGATGTTTCATTTTCTCCAACCAGAACTTTTGGAAATTTGTGCATTAACGAGTGTTGCATCTAGTTCAGTGACTTTAAGAAGCCCCAATCTTTCCACCTCTACCAAAACTTTCGTCCCTGAGTGGACGTTCGGCGATGGAGTCTTAACAGATCTTCTTTCAAAATCATAATTCTTCGTTTCTTTGCGTTTCCTACCTAACAAGTTGATTGATCGATCGTATCTTGGTTTTTGGTCGAATTACACGACACGTGTAAATACTCACATGCTCGGTGATATTTTTCAATCAAAACTGGGTCAAAACCACCCTACGTGCCTAAAATAATAGGATATGTTTTATTTTTACGCTTTTCCTATATTTTTCTTTTTTTTTTTTCCAAATTCTTATTTAAAATTAAAAAAAAATCAAAAAGAAATCAAAAAGAAAAAAAAAAGGCATATTTACCTATCAATTACCGATTCTCGTGGTTCTATACCAACGAAGAACACCTCCTGCCACCTTCACAAAATCATGGCGCTTCGTTGCTTTGTGTTTCCAACCTAACTAGTTGATCGATCGATCGTATCTTGGTTGTTGGTCAAATTACACGACACGTGTAAATACGCACATGCTCAGTGATATTTTTCTAGAGAAACTGGGTCAAAACCACCCCACATGCCTAAAATGATAGGATATGATTTATTTTTATGATTTTTATATTTTTTTAAATTTTTATTAAATTTCAACGAAATCGTGGGAAGCAATTCCCTTCGGGAATTTTCCAAGGGGAATTGCTCCCCTCGGTTTTTTTAAATTATTTTTTTTTAAAATCTAAAAAAATAGAAAAGGCGTATTTACCGATAAATACCCAATTCTCGTGGATCTATAACAATAAAACTCACCTCGTGGCACCTTCAAAAAATTACAACGCTTTGTTGCTTTGCATTTCCAACTTAATAAGTTTATCGATCGATCATATCTTAGTTAATATTGGTCGAATTACACAACACGTGTAATTACGCACATGTTCGGTGATACTTTTCTAGCGAAATCGTGTCAAAACCACTCCACATGCCTAAAATGATAGGATATAGTTTATTAATATGTTTTAGCCTCACTAAACTGAGGTTCATGAAATGAGTGCTTAACGAGTCCGATCAATTCTGAAGTGGGTGAGCTTGTGGAAACTGATCTCTTAATAGAATCTGATGAACTCATCTAAATTCCAACAATGTATGAAAACTGTTTCCTCGAATGAGTTTTAAACTCACTTGCTTATCCTACATGCAATAAACATATTTCTTTTAGGGTTGGAACTTGGTAAACATATACTGCTTATTAGTTCAA
>BMAC01001288.1:103247-120847 GCA_014905375.1 Phtheirospermum japonicum | reverse complement strand
GTCACCCGCGGAGCCTTCAGATTCATTTAATGGTGGAAAATGGAAAAAAAAAATGCAATGTGGGCATTGCATGGTTTAAGTGTGGGGTGGGTAGGTGGTTAGGGTCCGCGTGTCGAAAAGCATGATTTGTCTTTCTTAACTCGAGCCTTGGAGAAGTGACGCGTTCTTGGCGAAGTGATGCTTACTAAATGCGCATTTATATGGTTGAGTCATTTTTGTGTCTTTATTATATAGTTGAGCAATCTCCACATGCTTCGAAGTTTGAATAGTTTACTTGTCGAGTTTTGCATGTTTATGCCCTCTTGTGTAAGGAGTTGAATTCTTGTGCTTCGTCCAAAACCCTCATATATATATATATAATTAACATTTGCTCGTGAAAAGATTTTAAAACTCTAAAAACTCTTTTGATTTTGTCTCCAAAACCTGATGCAAACTAGTGAATAGCCTTGGGTGAATTATCGGTTTTACTTACATTTTTATGGAAGTTTTATTGAGGAGGCTTGATTTTGCTCGTACATGGTTGAATTTGTAAATGACCTTGAGGCACATATATCACCCTTATTCCGGCCATATCCAAATATACAAGCTACTTAAAAAACCCCAAATGAGCCCCGTTGAGCCTATACCCCRTTTCTTGTTAGCCGAGCTCGACTTTAGCTCTTATATCTTCATAAATTGTGGGGTGAGAGTGTATATTGTTAGTTGACTAGAAATATAAGGAAAATCAATTTTGGGTTATGGGTTTTGAGTTGCTTATACAAAAAAAAAAAATAAAATCCAACACATGATAAAGCGTGCGTTTAAGTGAAAAGCCTAATTTAAAGACTAAATTTAGTGAAAAGAAGCGAATTCAAAAAAATTCTAAGTGTTGTGAAATAAAATTCGGGAAAGAGAGTGTACGAACGAAAGGATTTCGAATGAAAGTTTGGTAATTTGAGAAAGTTGAAGCAATCATAAGCTTCAGGTTCTAGAAATTAGGATTTTGTGTGTTATTGATCACGTTTGATCGTGTGTTAGCCACTATATCCAAATATTCCATACCTTACCAAAGAGCCAACATTACAACCCGAAATAAAGACCTCTTTCAATTCTTGTTTGGTCATGTACAATGAGTGATTTTGAGTTTCTAATTTGTGAAATCTTGACAAGGTGCATGCATTGTCCGATTCGAGCGTATACACGTCCCTTATAAAATAAACACTTGAGTGAATTGAGTGAACACCCTCAAAAATTCCTTTTGTGAGGAAGTCATCGATTTGGCTTTCATTTGAGAAGGGTTAATACGAGCAATGATTGGCAATAACGAGTTTATGTTTTGATACTTTCATCATATTAATTAGGATAAGTACAAGRATTTTTCTTTTTGCATAATGTTCATTGCATGTACATTCTTGATTCTTTTTGTTGTTCGAGGAYGAACAAATCGATAAGTGTGGGGTTATTGTTTTTCATATAATTGTGGTGTTTTTCTAATATTTTTAATTAGGGTTTAGTGTCAGTTTTAGTGGTTTCGACTCGAGTTTTATTAATTATTATGTGATTTTTCTTGTTTTGTTATTTTTATTGTTTCTTGTTGATTTTATATTTAATTTGGTTAGATGGGTTCAATTAATTTGAGTATTGGTGAAATTCTTGGGTTTTTATGTTCGAATCCCTATTTTCATAGATAAAGGCATGGAGGGCCAAAGTTCAAGCCAAGGCGTGCCCAAATCGGTGCCAAGAGCAAGCTCCAAAATGGCTAATATTCTGGAATGATAGCCTAGCCTTGCCTAGCCACGACCATTCCAGCGCCCAGCGCATGCCTAGGCAAGCCTGCCCATGCCCATCTGTGCGCCCAGCGCCTTCCCAAAGTTACGCCCAAAGTCGCGCCCAGCGCATTGCCCTTGCGCTAGTGCCTGCTCATTTCGGCGTCCATCCTTGTGCCCAAGGCAGCGCCCGCTTGGCTCCCATCCATGCTGTAAAATTTGAAGGTCTATGGTTTTAAAAATAAGTCTCAGTTTTACGATGCTGGTATTCAATGTTAACCAACATTAATTAACAACATCGACCAGAGTAAAGAAAATATATGCAGCGGAATAACAAATAAGAACACGATATAACAAACTCAGTTCACAAGTAAAAGTACTTGTGAACTTGGGTGTACAAACCCGAAAACTATATTACTTTCTTGTTTAGTTCAATACAAAATATAAAGTAATATATGAAAACTAAATATCAAGAAACTTGATACTAAATACTTGTTGACGGAATGGCAAGATCTTCTCCGTCGGTCACGCAACTTCGAAGAGCTTTTTAATCACGATCAATGGCTCCAAGTAATTCTTCGTGTTCTTCTTTCTTGCTTCGTCGTCTTGCGTCTTGTTCTATGCGTCGATCTCTCTCTCTCTAAAATCCGTGCTTAAAAGTGATACCAAGCTTTAGGATTTCTATTGTCTTAAATAGACACTCATAGAATCCTAAACTTGGTAAACAAGACAAAACAAATCCTAAACACAATCTAGGAAACTAATAAAGTCTTATACATAAACTAGGAAACATAATATACTCCTAAATCTAGTTGCCTAACTTATTTTGTGCCCAAGAAAGGCAAATAACAAAATAGGAATTATTGCCAAGAATAAATTCCTCAACAATCTCCCCCTTTTGCCTTTCTGGACAAAACACTTAGACGGACACACAAATAAAATAAAGATAAAAATACTAACTCCCCCAAAGATAGAAAACTCCCCCCAAAAAAAATACTTAATGTTGTTAAAATTCAAACCATACATTACAAACCAACACTGTTCAAAATATCTACTACTTCACAAAAAAAAAAAAATTAAATAAAGGAACTCATTGACTTCGAACCCTCTTCAAACGTCGTGGAGATGTCGAAGTTCCTTCACCCTTGTGCTCCCTCTTCCTCTTTTGCTGCATCTTCATCATTTTCTTCAAAGTCTTGTTGCGCGCTCGAATTCGCTTCCTCCTCTTCTCTTGAGCAAGGCTCACCAACAGCATCTTCAGCATCAGCAGCAGCATCATCCTCATTCTCGGTATTGACCTCAGCAGCAACATCTTCTTCATCAATATTTCCTCCCCCTATGTCCGCGTCAACATCTTCTCCCCCTTTTTGACCAGAAAGGGAAAGGGCCTCCAACAGTGAGCTACCAAGCGCCTGTAGCTGAGTAATCTGCAAGTCAATGGAAGCCACGTGCGCACGCAGGAGCTGCGCAGAAATGCGGACCATGTTGGGATCGTCCCTCCCAACATCATTATCAACATCAGCCTAAAATGGAGCCTGCCAAGGCAAATCAATCACCCTAGCACCAGTAGTATGCTGGCCCCTTAAAGCAAACCAATTCGCATCACCAGTGAGCACATCATCTGGAAGAAGCATCAATCCTTGGTTCTTCAACAAGCTGAAAATAAGAGAGGGAAAACACAACGAGGCGGCAGACCTTGATGTGGCAAGCTTAGTAACAATATCAAAAACATGTTGCCTGAAACTGAACTGGAGACCCTTCCCAACCCTGTACAAAAACTGGGCCTGAGGCCGAGTAACAACCGTAGTATTTTTGGAAGGGACCCAGTTGCATAGAGACACCTTGTGAATAATAGAATAAAGAGAAGAGAGCCTAGCGCTCGGCAATTGCTCAAACCAAGAATGAACCATACTACCAGAAAGAAAAGATACAACCTCATCCATATCATCCACAGTAGACACACCCCGATAAGGTTTAGTTCCAAATAACTCATCAATCAAATCAGGGGTGAAAACAAATATTCTACCACGCACAAAAACTTTTCCATAGTTCACAAAGCTAAAATCAACAATCGAAGGCAGCATATTCGCATAGAACTCAAGAACTATATCTCTAACAAACGGCACGGCAGTAGAGACTGTGGAATACATACCTTTAGACCGGAGGTATGCTATCAGATTGTGGCGCTCAAATAATTCAACTGGTACTGTATGCTCAGCAATCATGTGACGAGTTTGATAAGTACCAAACAGCTCGGCAGCCTCATCAGTTAGAAATTTCTTCGAAATGGGCACCATATCCTCAAGTTCGGTTGTCAGAGGAGCAGTTCCGGAGGAGTACTGGGAGTGAGTTGATGCATTAGAGGAAGGCAGCGAGGGAGCAGGAGAAGCTCTGGAGACAGAAGCAGTGCGCAAGGACGAAATAGACTGGGAGCGACGCGATGTTGGTAAAGGGTTACCAAAATGACTAGCAACATCGTCCTTCGAAGCAGCCTTCTTTTTCCTCTTATCCTTCTTGCAAGCAGTAAGAATATCTTTCAGGGGCACATCAAACGATGAATTAGGGGAATACTCAAAAGACCTGTGTCAAACTCAGGTGTAGTAGTACGAACTGGAGACGACGGGGGATCATCGGCAGGTGGCTTGGCGGAACTGGTAACTTCGCCGGTGATAAAATCCAGCACAGTATAGGGAAGCGAGGAGTATTCTCTTTCAGTAGAACCAGGAGATACCTTGATTTTCACCGGAGGATTTTTCTTTTCTGCTAGCGACACCGTTTGTTTCCGACGAGGCGTCTTCTTCTTCTTCGGCAGACTGGGAGCAGAGACAAACGGCGGCACAGTCCCTGTAATTGGAGCAGTAGGAACAAAATCCTCATCATTCGCATTGGACTCCACAATCACATCGTCCTTCAGGTTCATATGTTCGATAGGCACGTGGCGACGCGGCCCTGCCTTGCTCTTTGGGACCGCGGGCGGCACAAAGCCGGGTGGAATGTTGCGGAAACGCCTAGACCGCTTCAAGGTTGGATTTCCCACACGTCCAAAAGTCTCAGCCACAAATGCTAAATTCGGGGGATTGTCCACGTCAATTTCGTTCCTAGGCTGTCCTGGGAACACTTGAGCCTCCGGCGTGGCATCGACCGGTGATGGAATAGGCACGGCAGCGCGGGAATCGAGCGCAGGTGATGGTGGTGGCGATGTTGATAGTGGTGGGTTTGATGAACTACCACCACCAATTTCCTCGCGAATATCAAGGCCACCAACTCGTGGATACAGCAACGGGACCTGTTCGCTGGCAATTCTGGGATAGACAAGGATGGCGGCGACGAACTGGACATCCTGCAAAATCTCAAGCACACACAACCAACAGGAAAATCGAGAGAATTGGAGAGAAATAAGGAATCTTGAGAGTTCAATTCGAAAAGGGGTCTGTAATAGTGAACAAACGGTAAAAAGGTTTCAGCTTTCTATGCCCCAAAAGTGACCGTTGCACAAGGAGAGAGAAGGTAAAAATAAAAGGAAAATTCCTAAAAAATTTCACCGGTTGATTTGAGGAGTAAAACACGATTTTTATTTCCTTTTTATAAAAACTCCACTCCCCCTCAAAATAGGCTACATGACCATATTAACACCCCATTATCTTTTTCCACTATCTCTCCCTTTTTAATAATAAAATAAAATTGCACAACTCGAGCTACAAAATTGGCCGAAATACAAAGCTGATTTTTAATGAACCATCAGCGCAGTTGCACCTATCTTGTGCAATGTTAATTTTTACTCACCAAATTCACCTCGTTTATACCTGTCCAACCGTCCGATTTTAAATCCACTGAAACACTTAGTTAGCTCAATTCAAAACAAAATTAAGATATTTCAAGATAGACACAGAACACAAGAAATAAAAATGCACAGCAATATGACATCTTCACAAAGTATGAATGTCCTACGGGATGCCTAAAATTCATGAACTAAAAGGTTAAAACATAACACATTATGATTTCAGTGACTTGATCCAATGTTGCTTTTTATTACTAACAACATTATAAACCAACATTGCCTAGGTGAAGTCAATGGAAACTTACCCCTTAACCCAAGTTAATGACTACGTCAAGATCTCTCAATAAGGTGATTTTTAAAGATTGGAGTATTCTGAGTCCAGATTTTCTTCATCCTTGAAGGGATTTAAATCTTTTAATCTTCAGCAATTGCTGTTAAAMACCTCTTGTTTTTGGACCTGGGAGAAAACCAGTTTTTGCGGGCAAGTCCCACAATCACCTAATTTTGAAGAGGTTGGTCCTTCTTGTCATTAGTTTTATTGCAACAGAGCTCCTTATTGCACTTTCAATCAAACTCAATGCATTAGTATAATGTATGAAAAGAAAGGTAAAAATGCATGCAAAATTATACAGATGTTGTGACTGATATTGATAAGGGGTGTCACAACATCACAAACCAACATTGGTTAGATAATGCACATACCGAGATCTCTTCTCAAACGAGAGAAGGTCTCGAAATCTAATGCCTTCATGAAGATGTCATCCAGCTGATTATCAGTTCCAATATGTTCAAGGCTAACAATCTTCCTCTCAACTAAGTCTCGAATAAAGTGGTACCTTATGTCAATGTGTTTGATTCGGGAATGTTGGACTGGATTTTTGGAGATGTCAATGGCACTGGAATTGTCACACAACACCTTCAAGATACTACTGTGCAGACCGTAGTCTTCAATCATTTGGTTCATCCACAGTAATTGTGTGCACGCACTTCCAGCTGCAATGTACTCGGCTTCAGCAGTAGAAAGAGAAATACAATTTTGCTTTTTGCTGTACCAAGAAATTAGGTTATTACCTAGAAAAAAAATTCCCCAGTAGTACTCTTCCTATCTACTACATCCCTAGCCCAGTCTGAATCAGTGTACCCTATAAGTTCAGTACCAGTATCTTTTGTGTACCACACTCTTAGTTCAGTTGTACCAGCAACGTACCTTATTATTCTTTTGACCGCTTTTAAGTGTGACTCTTTTGGATTAGATTGATATCTCGCACACAAACACACACTATACATAATATCCGATCTACTTGCTGTCAAATACAACAAACTCCCTATCATACTTCTATACATGGTGTTATCAACACCCTTACCAACATCGTCTCTAGACAGCTTCACGGTATTACCCAGTGACATTTTCTTGACAGTTTCACCCTCTAACCTAAAATTTTTGACTAAGTTATTTGCATATTTAGTCTGGGAAAGGAAAATACCATCATCTAGCTGTTTAATTTGTAAACCAAGGAAGTACGAGAGGTTACCTTCCATGCTCATCTCGAATGTATCAGACATTCGAGTGACAAACTCCTTGACCATCTGCTCGTTAGTGGATCCAAAAATAATATCGTCTACATAAATTTGGACGATTAAGATGTACTTATTGGATTTAAGAAGGAACAAAGTTTTATCAACTTCCCCTGGTCTAAAGTTCAAATAAAGCAAATATTGAGTTAGCCTTTCATACCAAGCTCTAGGAGCTTGTTTTAAACCATAAAGAGCCTTTTTCAATTTTAAAACAAATTTTGATTTTTGAGGATCTACAAATCCTTTAGGCTGCTCAATATACACCTCTTCACTTAAGACTCCATTTAAAAAGGCACTCTTAATGTCCATTTGATGCAACGGAATTTTCATATAACAAGCAATAGAAAGCAAAAGTTTTACCGACTCAATGCGAGCAACAGGGGAAAATGTCTCATCAAAATTAATTCCTTCAATTTGCGTATACACTTGTGCAACCAGTCGAGCTTTATTCCTCACAATGTTGCCAGCTTCATCAGTCTTGTTCTTGAATATCCACTTGGTCCCTGTCACATGTACATTTTCTGGTCGTGAAACTAAATCCCATACATCGTTTTTGGCGAATTGGTCCAGCTCCTCTTGCATTGCCCGAATCCAGAACTCATCCTTGAGCGCATCCTCCACGCGTTTAGGCTCTATTTTAGAAAGGTACAAAGACTCACGAATCTTAGAACAATTTGTAGACAGACATACATACCTGACCATCTCCTTGAAATTTATCTGTCTCCGTCTTGTACTCCTTTCATCTAAATCACCAATAATTTGGCCCACGGGGTGGTTTTTCTGGATTCTGAATGGGATATCCCTCTGATGAAGATCAATGGGATCAGCTGGATCTTCGTCTTCTGAATCAGAATCTGACTCTGCAACTTGGCTCGATGTTGGTTCTGATGTTGATATCCCACTATCAACATTGCTCAAATCTCTGAGTTCAACACCTGCATCTTTGTTCTCAATACCTGTACTATCAACTGAAGGAAGGATGACATTTTCTTGAGGATTTTAATCATAAACTAGATCATTATCCTCGGCAGGCTTGACTGTACTTGTTAGATCGTCGAACTTGACATTAACAGACTCAAACATACTTCGAGTTCTAAGGTTAAACAACCTATATGCATGACTATTTTGGGAATATCCCATGAAAATGCACTTATCACTTTTTTAGTCCAGTTTAGCTAGATGATTTCTATCGTTAAGCGCATAGCAAATACATCCAAACACATGAAAATAACTCAAGTTCGGTTTCTTACCAATAAACAATTCATAGGGAGTTGCACATGAACCAGGTCTAAAATAAGCCTTATTTATGATATGACATGCAGTGTTCATTGCTTCAGCCCAAAAACATTTTTCTATGCCATTAGAAATGAGCATAGTTCTAGTCATCTCAGCTAGAGTTCTATTCTTACGTTCAGTAATGCCATTTTGTTGAGGGGTAATTGAAGAAGAGAATTCATGACTAATACCCTCAGAAGCGCAGTACTTTGAAAAAGATGCATTTTCAAATTCTTTTCCGTGATCAGTTCTAATCCTACCAATTTTCACATTAAACCTTACACACAGTTTCTTTGCAAGTTTTTTGAAAGCCTCAAAAGTTTCAGATTTTTATTTTAGAAATTCCACCCAAGTAAACCTAGAAAAATCATCAACAATAACTAAAACATACCTCTTACCACCAAGGCTCTCAATCTCAAGTGGTCCCATGAGATCCATATGTAGCAATTCAAAGCAAGATGATGTAGTGAGACTCTATTGGACTGGATGTGGCACCCTTACCTGTTTTCCTTTTTGGCATGCCTCGCACACGGGAATTATCTTGGTGTTGAGCTTAGGCAGTCCACTCACAGCTTCTTCTTTGGCTAACCTGTCCATCATCTTGTAATTAACATGTCCAAGCTTTTGATGCCATAACTCCGCATCACTCAATTGGGACAGTCTGCAAAAGGCATCGCTTTGAATTTGGTAATAATTATCTGAAGTTCTTTTGCCAGTGAGAATACACGATCCATTCTCCTCATAAACTTCACACTTTTCACGGTTGAATTTGACGCTAAAGCCTCCGTCGCACAGTTGACTTATGCTGACCAAATTTGTTATAAGTCCTTTCACTAGCAGCACATTTTCCAGTGTTACAACGCCGGGAACATGGAGAGTTCCTTGACTAACAATTTGACCATTTGCGCCTCCTCCATACTTCACTTTTCCACCTTGAAATCTGACAATGTTGGAAAGTAGCTCTTCTGAGCCTGTCATATGCTTCGAGCATCCACTATCAAAATACCAGGCTCTAGGGACATGAGACTTTAGGGAGGTATGGATCATATTGCACTTGACGCTATTTTTCTTGACCCACACTTGTTTGAATCTGATGTTGGTATTAATGTTGGTAGCGCGGTTACCAACATTGGATTTATCAGTCACACTTATTCTCTGAAAATGTCTTCTCTCACCAATGATCTTCCAGCAAAAGGGCCTAATGTGCCCTGGTTCTCCACAATGATGACACACGAACTGTCTCCATCTCTTCTTGTGGCGTTTGGAAGGTTTTTGTTCTTGACTTGACACTTGCGTTGGTTGACTCGATTTGTAACCTATTCCATATTTTGAGGACTCTGGGAAGCTTATTTACAAGATTTCATCCAGCTTCACCTTACCTTTATTCAGATTTGAAATGGTTCCTCGAACAGTGGTCAGTTCGTTCTTCATCTTTTCAAGCTCAGCATCCTTCTTGGTGAGAGACGTTTCCAGCCGGACAATGATGTCAAGCTGATCGTCCCTTTCTTTGGTTAGCTTCTCTACTTCTTTTGCGAGATCTTTGGCCTCGAGTACCTGTTTACTCCAACTGACAAACAATTTCTGGTGGTCAATACTCAGTTGCTCATATTCTTCATAATAATCAGTGGTCTCGGCGTTCAGGCACACGATGTTGTCTGCAAGAAAACCAACATGGACATCGTCGTCCGATACAACATGGGTAAATAAGGATGGGACAGGATCATTTGACTCAGAATCATTGACATCGTCGGTGAAATCAGTAGCGACCATACTTCTCTTTCTAAGAGTGTTGGGACACTCATTCTTGTAATGTCCCCAACCTTTGCATTCGTGGCATTGAATCTCGCTGAGTGGTTTTGTAGAACTGGACACATTGGGAATAGAAGTTGTGGACTGAGATCTGGGAAGAGCACGTACAGTAAACTTTGGAGTAGATGTCTGTGGCCTGATCCTTGTATTTGAGCTTCCAAGATTGCTCTTGTTTTTCAAGAATTTGTTGAAGTGTTAAGTCACAAAGTCCAGTTCATCTTCTTCAAGAGTAGTCGACTCCATTTTTTTAATAATCCCATCAAAATCGAATTCCTCGTCATCTTCGTCATCGACTGAAATTGAATCGGAAGAAAAAGCAGCATTCTTCTCTTTTGAGACARAACTACAGTGTTCCATTTCATATTTCTTGAGATTTCCAAYTAAGGTGTTGAAATCGATRTTATCAACATSTTTGGATTCTTCTATGGCCACCACCTTCATGCTATATTTCTTTGTAATGGATCTTAGCAGTTTTCCTACAAGCCGGGAATTGGTTAATGACTCACCTAGTTCTCTGCACTCTTCTGCTATTTCCGACAAACGTATRGAGTAGTCCATGATTGACTCTTTCTCATCCATTCTCATAGCCTCGAAAGTGGACATGAGCATTCTTAGCCTAGATTTCTTTACGCTTGCAGTTCCTTCACACACCCTTTGGAGTGCGTCTCATGCATCCTTTGCTGTCTCGCAATTCTTGATGATACGGTAGTAGCTTGCATCGACATAGCCACACAAGGTGTTGATGTATTTGGAGTTCCAATTTGTAGCAGTTGCTTCGTCAGCAGTCAAGTCTTCCTCCTTTTTGGGGATGTTATCGCCCTCGACATCCGTGACACGTGGATTTTCCCATCCAATGAGGACGGTCTTCCAAACACGCTCATCTATGCTTTTCAAATGCCATCTCATTCTCTGTTTYCAGAGAGAATAATTCTCACCATTAAGGATTGGAGGCCTCGRGTTGCCTTGAGCATCCATAGCACCTAAAAATAAGGATCAATACTTAAGAGATTAAGTAACCGCTCTAGATGYCAATTGTAARATTTGAAGGTCTATGGTTTTAAAAATAAGTCTCAGTTTTACGATGTTGGTATTCAATGTTAACCAACATTAATTAACAACATCGACCAGAGTAAAGAAAATATATGCAGCGGAATAACAAATAAGAACACGATATAACAAATTCAGTTCACAAGTAAAAGTACTTGTGAACTTGGGTGTACACACCCGAAAACTATATTACTTTCTTGTTTAGTTCAATACAAAATATAAAGTAATATATGAAAACTAAATATCAAGAAACTTGATACTAAATACTTGTTGACGGAATGGCAAGATCTTCTCCGTCGGTCACGCAACTTCGAAGAGCTTTTTAATCACGATCAATGGCTCCAAGTAATTCTTCGTGTTCTTCTTTCTTGCTTCGTCGTCTTGCGTCTTGTTCTATGCGTCGATCTCTCTCTCTCTAAAATCCGTGCTTAAAAGTGATACMAAGCTTTAGGATTTCTATTGTCTTAAATAGACACTCATAGAATCCTAAACTTGGTAAACAAGACAAAACAAATCCTAAACACAATCTAGGAAACTAATAAAGTCTTATACATAAACTAGGAAACATAATATACTCCTAAATCTAGTTTCCTAACTTATTTTGTGCCCAAGAAAGACAAATAACAAAATAGGAATTATTGCCAAGAATAAATTCCTCAACACATGCCCATTTTCATGCCCAAAGCGGCGCCCATCCTTGCGCCCAAGGCAGCGCCCGCCCGGCGCCCATCCATGCCAAGTAGTTGCCCATTTCAGCGTCCGCTCACGCCCAGCTCGCCCACGCCCACGCTCATGCGCACCCAACATCGATCCAAGGGTCTAGCAAGGTGCCTCCAGGCCAAACTTGGTCAAACCCGGGGAAATACAAGACTTAAAGGCTAATTTGGCTCATTTAAACCCAATTAAACTTAGTATAAATAGAAGACAACTCTCATTTTCGTAAATCATCACCTATTCTCCCAACCCATGCTTGGGTTTGAGATTAAATTTCTCTCTCTAGATTTTAGATTGAATTTCAAGCTTTGCCTTGGGTTTGTAAGACTAAGAAGAATTCAAGTACTCCCTTGAATTTTATTTTGTTGCAATTTCATTCAAGTTTGTATTTCCTTTCCTTAATTCAAGTAAGTTTTCTTTTTAATTTTCATACTTGCTCTTCAATTTTCATACTTGTTCTTCATTTTATGGATTTGCCTTAGCTCTTAGATTAATTGATAGATCTTGTGAATTGGTTATGGAATCTAGGTGAGTGACACATCTAGATCATAGATCGAGTCCTTGATCATTTTTATTTTGAGTATTTCGTATGCTTTATTTTGAATTTAACTTTTATGCATTATTTTATGTTAAATCCTAGATCTACTTTTCGTCTCTAGATATTTTTCGTAAAGATTTAAACTTTCACGTCAACTTTTATTGCTCTTTCTATTGGTGCTTTCAATTTTGCTAATTTGCATTATTTAAGTTTTTATGATCATGCATGCATGGTTGTACTTTAGATTGTTTTAGTTGTACTTGGTGAAACTTTGCTTTTACTTGCATATTTTCATTCTTGCTTGCTATTTCAATTTCGGCACACGCTCGCGGCATCCGACCAACTTGCATTTTACATTTCCTAGTTAGTTTATTTTCATAGTTTTCATAGTTTTTTTCACTTTCATTTATATTTCAAGTTAAAAACCCATTGATTCTTACATAGCAACCGAGCTCCGATAATACCACGCCATGAACCCTCTTGATATATTCATCACCACTAAAACTTACTCTTCACTTTCGCACCTTGATCTGACACTGCTGAAGTTAGAGACCATTTTAATGCATTGCACAATCGTGCATTTATTGATGAGAAGAGGGTAGATTATGGACTGTTTGAGAAGAAAAACTTGAATAAAATTTTTAGTAAAAAGGGTATGTCTTCTACTGTGACAATTGATATGCCATACTTGAGGGAGGTGGTTCTTGAATTTTATGCTAATATGCTTTCCTCCATATCAAACCAACTGTCTGAGAATTATAGTAAAGTGTTTTCAAGAGAAAAATTCTATCTGTTCACACCCTCTTTCATCAACACCTTTTACGGGACTGAAAATTATAAAGAAGGAGTTACTGTGGATGCCTTTGATGAGGTGGCAAAATTCCTCACTGGTGGGAGAGTGCAGAAGTGGGAAAAACATTTTCTTAGCTCCCATTTTACCTCCTTATACTTTGTTCTTCATAAGGTGGTTGTTTGTAACTGGGTGCCAACTACGAACACCACAACGGTGACCCGATCTCAGGCACGTGCTCTATTTTAGATAGGGTTTGGGATGCGATTCAACTTTGGTCAAACTGTGTTCGACTGTGTGACCAAGTGTGCTGATTCATCGACAACCAATGTTGGTCTGCCCTTCCCTCTCCTATCTACTTGATTTTGGCTAATTAGGGTCTGCAACATTTTCGTGAGGAGCATTTCAGTGGGGATCTTGATTTCTCAGTCATAAGCATTTTAAGGGACCAACTCGCATTATTGGTCTGTCGTTGGCATTTTAGGATGATGATACGGATGACCAGTGTGCCACTGCTCAGGATGTTAGTCCTGGTGTCACTGACACAGTGACTAACACACTTAACTCTTTACCTATTACTGTTTTTGATTTACAGGTGCACCTGAGGTTGATGATTAGCAGATTGAAGGAGCCCATACCCATCTTAATAGAGTGATGAGTTTGAGTGCGTTCTACAAAAAGACACTCGTTTTGCATTATGTTCAAAAACAGGGAGAATAAGCTAACACCAGTGGTGGAGGTCAAGACAAAGGAAAAAAGAAGGCGTCTGCTGAGAAGGTGGTTGCTGGCGATGATGATGATGGTGCTCTCATAACCATCCCACGACGCTCGATGAGGAACCAGACTCGTAGTACCTGAACAAGCGGCACTATAATATTTCTTGTGTTATTCTATATTTTTTATGATATTTTTTAAACTTGGTTTTGGCTGGATCTTGTTCCTGGGTATTTGCTTGATTAATCGTTTGTTTTGATTTATCTACTTTATTATTACCATTGTTATTATCATTCTCACTAACATTCTGGTAGAACTCGGCTATTCAAGGGGAGTTTATAGCTATGTAACTCAGAGGGAATTGTTTAAGCAATTTTTTTTCCAAAAAGGTAAAAGGGGAGATTAATAGGAATTATTTCCTACCGATTATTCTAAAAGTTTTATTTGCCAGTAAGATACTTAAGTTTGTTAGAATATTTAGTAGATTAATCTAGCAAATAATTAATTAGAATCCTTTATCTTAGTAAGTCAGTAGTACTTATTTACTTAATATTTCAAGATATTTATCTAACTAGGACTCTTTCAAGCTCTTTATGAAATACGACAATTACAGAGAGTGAAAAACAGAAAGATCACAAAGCATACGCATACATCGCTCATAGTGTGAGAATTCTTCAAGATTGTAGTTGATAAAGATTAAATGTTTTACGAGCGATTTAAGAACTGTTCATAATGATTGGCTCATTCAGGAGTTATTCATATATTGATAGATGCTTTTATTTTTATTAATTTGTAAAACGAAATTGTTATCTCTAATAATATCATTTTTGACCTGAGGTCACATCCTGTTAGTTTACTTAATTCATAAGCAAAAATTATTTACAAGGTTCATCTATAGTTTTTCGCAAAAATACATAAATGTTAGTATGGATGTTCCGACACCATAACTAATATTTGTATTCTATTTAAATTTATGCAAGTATCTGAAATTTTCAAAACTTTCACATCATCCCTACATTGTTATCCAGGAATATGATAAGTATATTCAATCCCACAATTGAAGAAAAAAAAAACAAAAACAAAAACAAAAACAAAAAAAAACCTTAGTTCATATGTCGAATAAGTAGTTAGACCTTAGACAAGCTTAGTTCAAATGTCGAATAAGTAGTTAGACCTTAGACAAGTCCTTATGTGGACATGCATACACTGATTATACATGTACACTTACAAATTGGGGTTTATAAGCAGCTCACCGGTACACAGATTTGAAATCATGGTAGCTCGCTCATTAATTTAAATTAATAATCCCCTTACTTATCATGGTCAAAATCCTTTGCAACACTGATCAGGTTTTATTTGGAAAAAATCATTCGACCAATCACATGAAGTGACCACTAATGACTATATATTTTAGAGAGTTGTGAAATCTCTGTTGCATTTGCTTTGGGACTGGTTTTTCTAACTTGGTGATGGGATCCGAATCCATTAATATATTAGTATTCTAGTGTTTACCGGTATTTGAAATACTTTCTTGCAGGCCGCGTTCACTTTGAGAGATGGGACGAGATTTCGAGGGATATCCCGCATCGTCCCACATTCACTTCGGTGGAGTGCACAGTCCAAGCCCGCGCCTCATCCCTCGTTGGGCTGATTGAACCATCCCACGCCCGAGGGTGGGATCATTTAATCCCCTCCAAATCCTTCCAAAATTCTCCCTGCTCCAACATGAAATTACAAGCGCACCGATCATATAACCCTCCCCCATCCTCTCCCAACTTCGGCTGTGCGGCTCCTTCTCATCTTTTCTCTAGGTTATAACATTTAGTCTGCAGTTTGCGAATCAAAGATGGTGAGTTTACGACTGATTCATCATTTCTGTTAATACCTATGTTGATTTAGATTATTTTCACGACATGTTCATTGTAATTTATTTCGCCGTTTATTCGGTATTTATTTATTGATTATTGAAAATAGGTTCTCTCCAACGACTACGATTTGCTCAACCCACCGACGGAGCTTGAGAATAGGAAGCAAAAGCTTAAGCGCCTTGTTCAATCCCCAAACTCTTTCTTCATGGTACTCTTAATTCATTCTTTTCTATTATTAAAGTATTTTTTTTTTCTTTTTTCATTCTATTTTAATTTTTATGTATTCATTTGTAAATTGTTGATTGTAGGATGTCAAATGCCAGGGTTGCTTTAACATGTAAGGTTTTATTTGAATTTGTTTTGTGACTGAATTGTGTGATTTATGGAAATAGAATCAATTGAGCGATGATTGAAAAAAAAAAAAAAAAGGAATTATATTTTAGTTGATCTGTGTGTTTTTTCTTAGATTTGAATCTTTTGGTTGATTGTAAAAATTGGAATTATAAGGTTTAGACATTTTATTGTTGTAGTGCTTTATAAGATTCTCTCAGAATTCATTTTGATAGAAATAACAATATATTCACCCCTTTTCTTTTAAAAATCTGCCATTAAAAATGTTTTTGTTATGTAACTTCAACATTTAACCTTTTAATTTCAACCAAATGTTAGAGAAGAACTTGTAAAAATTGTTTTCTGATTTATATTATTACTATTTTTTTGTAAAAGAAAAGTAAATGCGAATCGGGCCTGTGCTTTTTGGCTCCTTGGACAGCTCTTGTGCTTGATTTTTGGTTGAAATGGTATTTGCACTAAATGACCTAATTTGCCTAGTCTTGGCCGATTTTTTAAGCACTGGGTTGTAGATGGGATTGTGATCTGATAGATGAGATTGACCTAAATTATGTTGCATAGGAATGGGATGTTATGATACCGTACCACTTTTTCTCCTTTGAGAATATTGGACGCTCTAACTATTGTTGATGGATTATACCCTGAATTCAAATTATGTGGATGGCCTTCTTCGTTTCGAGGTTTTGGTATGGAAAGGTGAGCTTTAGACTAGTGTAGTGCCCACAGTTACAATTGATGAAGTCCCTGGTGGTGATAGGGTTGCCAGGGTACTTGGCCTTTTTCAAAACCATTTATTATTTCTTCAAGGCTTCGACGAGGGTGAACTACTGCTTTTCAATCTTGAAACAAAAGTGTTGGAGAGGCTCGGTATCTATGCTGATGCGGATCCGAGCATGCTGAGTATTTCTCATATGTTGGGAGCGTTTTTCCGTTCTACCCAATTAAAAAATCATCAGAACTAGCGTTCTTATTTTGTTATGTCTATTTATATATGTTTCTTAGTCTGTTGTTGTTCTTATTTCTGCATGCCATATAATTAATAGGGTGTATTTTAGACCAGGATCTTGTGTTACTCCCTATGAATTATTGATGGATAAAAAGCCAAATTTGAGTGATTTTCATATTTTTGGGTGCATTTGTTATGTGCTAAATGATAGAAATCATCTTGTTTCAAAGAGTGATAAATGTGTTTTCATGGGATACTCTCGAAATAGTCATGCATATAGATTGTTTAATCTTAGAACGTGTTGCATGATTGAGTCGGTTAACGTCAAGTTTGATGATTTGATGAGTGGTTTTAAACCTGCTGAGGAGGATGATCTGGTTTATGATCCAAATCCTCAAAATAATGTCACACTTCCTGTAGATGAAAGTGCAGGTATTGAAAACAGAGATG
>BMAC01001288.1:34100-57560 GCA_014905375.1 Phtheirospermum japonicum | reverse complement strand
GTCCGACCGTTCCATACAGTAAGGACACGCTTTTTGACCGGCCGTACTCCATCCGGACAACATAGAATACGCAGGGAAATCGCTGATTGTCCACATAAGGGCTGCTCGCAATTGAAAATTTTGTTTCTTAGATATATCGTACGAGGGAGCCCCAACCGTCCACAACTGATTCAATTCATGGATTAGGGGTTGCAGAAACACATCAAGTTTGTCTTTTGGATTCTTTGGCCCTGGTATGAGAACGCTCAGGAACATGAACTGTTCTTTCATGCACATCCAAGGAGGCAAGTTGTAGGGTGTGATTATGACGGGCCATGATGAATATTGTGCTCCAAAGCTTCCAAATGGTTGAAAACCATCTGTACAAAGACCCAATCTCACGTTTCGACTTTCAGCCGCAAAGCTTGGATTAGTGTCGTTGAAATGTTTCCAAGCTTCTGAGTCGGATGGATGTCGCATAACATTGTCTTCAACCACGTGTTCAGCATGCCATCTCATATCTTTCGCTGTGGCATTAGATGCGTACAACCTCTGCAGACGAGGAGTTAATGGAAAATAGTACATCTTCTTGTACGCGACACGAGCCTTCAGTCGTTTTGTTTTTCCGTGAGGAACAGGTTTAAACCGAGGTTCATTGCAGAATTTGCAACTTGTCAAACCAGAATCGTCTCCCCAGTAGATCATACAATTATTCTTGCAGCAGTCTATCTTCTCGACCGGTAAGCCCATACCCCTTAACAACTTTTTACTGTTGTAGAAGTTATCGGGTACGAGATTGTCTTTCGGTATAATCTC
Source organism: Phtheirospermum japonicum (assembly GCA_014905375.1). Lineage (NCBI taxonomy): Eukaryota > Viridiplantae > Streptophyta > Magnoliopsida > Lamiales > Orobanchaceae > Phtheirospermum > Phtheirospermum japonicum. The sequence continues at coordinate 56,765 of BMAC01001288.1, read as the reverse complement.
CTTGATTAATTCACTCAATTGATCATAACACTTTTGAGACATGTGATTCTCTGATTTCAAATTCATGAGACGGGAAACTAATGACAACTGTGTATGTGCTTCGCACCCCGGATACAATGGCTGATTTCCAACTTTCAACATGTCGTAAAATTTTTGAGCCTCAGCGTTCGGMGACTCTTCCACGTCGGCAACAACGTCAAAATCAGGACCAGCTGCATCTTGAACCATATTAATGTACGCGCTTGATGGTTCTTMAGAAGGGATGTARGAGGSTCCYCCAGCATGAAAATCCTGATGACGTCCAGAGGTGGCGAGCCGGGTTTCTCCGTGGTAAATCCATCTATAGTAATTCGGCATGAACCCATGTTTCGCCAAGTGGTACTTAATCAAATCGACATCCAGGTAAATTCTATTCCTACATCTGTTACGATTACAAGGACATTTCAGTCTCTTTCCGTCCTTTTGAGCGGAATTCACTTGCGCAAATTTAATAAAACTCTCAAGTCCATCCATGAATTTTGAGGATAAATAGCCGTCTTCGATTCGCTCGTACATCCAACTACGATCGGAACTCATCCTAACATTGCATGTTTGTCAGATTTTTGAGTCTAAGCGTGTTCTAGAAATCCAAAAATATTCCGTTTGTATATCCAAATACGATCATTAACCATCCAACTACGATCATTAACCATCCATGAATTTCGGCAGCATTACGAGAAGAAAGGGGAATTCGAGTTATAATTGGTAAAGCTTCTATCCCATTAAAAAACGTGACGTTTTAGTAGTATGTATTATCTTAACATATGTATTTTTCTTAGATTCAAAATTTCGGCAGCATCTCCCCCCAGTTCTCGTAGTGCACGTATATTTCAGTGCACCCGAGAACAATTCGAGAGATGCAGAAACCGGAATTTCAAAAGAAAAAGAAAAAAAACATACATATAATATAACCATACTACAAGTCACATTCTCAAACTGTCCAAGAATGGGACAATTCAAAATTTAGTATCAAACTCTATATTTGATACTAAATCTCAAACGGGTCTAAGGAAAAGTGGAATAATTCGAAACTTCGTTTCAAAWTTTTCAATATGTTATTAATTCTAARACAAGTGATTTATATGCATCGCGTCACTTCGCCAAGGTTCCAAATAAGCAAATACCACCGTCACATTTTTAAAATATTTTGAAAACTTAAATAAAATCCCGTGACACCCTATCACGTTTTTAAAAATAAAATTTGAAAACCCGCTATTGGAGGGACAAAACCTCCCGGCCGGCGCCGTAACCCACGTCAACATCCGACGGTATACAACCAACAACACCAATGACAAATTTATATATAAACAAAATTAAACCCCGGCCGATCACCACGGCCTCCCATGCATGAAAAATATATGTACAAATTTTTTTTAAATTCCGGCCGATCACCACGGCCTCCCATGCATGAACAATATATATACAATATAATGGGTGAATAAACCCTAAATTTGAAAGCAAACCCTAAACGATCTAATGATAAACCCTAATACAAGATTGCTTCTAGCTAGGTAGATTCTGAAGTAGACATGTTGTCTATATAGAGCCACACAACACTCGAATACAGGTCATCGCTTTCCTCGATCACCTTCACCATGTCTGCTCCAAATACGTTGTTTGAATTATATATGTTTGGAGCCGACATGGGGAGGGCGTTTGAGGAGGACAATCTCTGTACGGGTGCTGTGTGCGCTCTGTATAGACAAGTGTACTCCAGAATCTACACAAGCTTAATTATTACTAAATCGGCCCCTAATTGTGTAATTATTGCTAAATTGGCCTCTAATTTAGTGATTATTCCTAAATTGGCCCCTAATTATTTAATTATTCTTAAGTTGAACCTAATTATTTAATTTTTCCTAAATTAAACTCTAATTAAACCCTAAATTAAACCCTAATCGATTATTACTAAATTGGACCCTAATTAATTGATTATTACTAAATTGAACCTAATTAATTGATTATTACTAAATTGAACCCTAAYTAAACCCTAATTGATTATTACTAAATTGGACCCTAATTAATTGATTATTACTAAATTGAACCTAATTAATTGATTATTACTTAATTGAACCCTAATTTTTTAATTATTCCTAAATTAAACCCTAATTATCCATTTATTCCTAAATTAAACCTAATTATTTAATTATTCCTAAATTGGCCCCTAATTTAGTGATTATTCCTAATTTGGCCCCTAATTTAGTGAATATTCCTAAATTGGCCTCTAATTTAGTGATTATTCCTAAATTGAACCCTAATTATCCAATTAATACTAAATTGACCCTAATTAATTGATTATTCCTAAATTGACCTCTAATTATCTAATTATTACTAAACTGAAACCCTAATTACAAATTAAAACCAAAATTGAAACCCTAATTCAAAGTTGAAACCTAAATTGAAACCCTAATTGAAAATCAAAATATATAATAAACAATAATTACAAATTAAAATACAAAAATAAAAAATAATTGAAAAGAACCTGTGTCTAAGCAAGCTGGCGGCTGAGGCGAAGGCTGACGGTGGCGGCAAGCTACGCGGCGAGGCTTCGACTGTGGACGGCGGCGAGGCTTCGGCTGGCGGCTGTGGACGGCGGCGAGGCTTCGGCTGTGGACGGCGAGGCTTCGCGGCGGCTGGCGGCTGTGGACGGTGGCTCGGACGGCGGCGAGCTGCTCCTGGTTGCTGGCGGCGGCTCGGGCGGTGGTTCGGCGGCGGTTCGAGGTCGTACAAGGAAGGCGGCTCAAGGCGGCTCGGGCGGTGGACGACGACGGCGACGGTTGCTCGGACGCGGCGGCGGATGGACGGCTTCTTTCTCTTTCTTTCTTTTTTTTTTTTTCTGAAACAGAGCAAGTGACAGCGGGTGAGCCCGCTGCTTCAATTTAGGTCAAACTTTCCGAGGGAACAAGGTCCCTCGGAAAACCGAGGGATTCAAAATCCCTCGGATTATTCCTTTTTTTTATTAAAACATTCCGAGGGAATTCAACATCCCTCGGAATTCCGAGGGATTCTTTCAAAAATCCCTCGGAATTCCGAGGGATTTTGAATTCCCTCGGAAATTTCAAAAAATAAAAAAAATTCGAAATAAATAGAAAAAAATTAGAAAAAAAATATGTTTTATTTCCGGGACGCCGGGGCGCACCCCTCCCCGCCCCGGTCGTAATTTCTCGAGTTTTGATTCTATTTTTTACTATTTTTTCAATTTTTTTGGGTTTTTTTCTATTATTCATATAAGATCGAAAAAAAATAGAAAACGCGCGCGGACGATCGACACCCGTGGTTCCACGACGCCGAGGCGAACCCCTCCCCACCACGGTCGTGAAATGATGGGATTCGTTTTTATTATTTACTAATTCTTCTATTTTTTGTGGCTTTTTTCATTTTTTTTAAATCGAAAAAAAATAGAAAACGCGTACTAAACGATCGACGCCCGACCCCCGTGGTTCCACGACGCCGAGACGCACACCTCCTCCAATATCGAAAAACCACGACGCTACGTCGCTTCACGTTTCCAACCGAAGAAGTTCATCGATCAATCGTATCTTGTTGTTGGTCGAACCCCACGACACGTGAGGGCACGCACGTGCTCGTTGGTATTTTACGATCGAATTTGGGGTCAAAACCACCCCACGTGCTTAAGATGATAGGATCGGTTTCGTTTTTACGATTTTTCTATTTTTTTCTATTTATTTCGATTTTTTTTATTTTTTGAAATTTCCGAGGGAATTCAACATCCCTCGGAATTCCGAGGGATTTTGAATTCCCTCGGAAATTTCAAAAAATAAAAAAAATTCGAAATAAATCGAAAAAAATGAAAAAAATTAGGAAAAAATATATTTTTTATTTCCGGGACGCCCCCGCCCCAGTCGTAATTTCTCGTGTCTTCTTACTATTTTTTACTATTTTTTCCTATTTTTAGGGTTCTTTTTCAGAATTCCATTATAAGCAAAATCGATCTTTAATAATTTAAGAGGTTAAAATAAAATTTACTTATTTATATACAATATTATGCTACTCTGTTTTTTATTTTTTGGCAATTTGTGATTTTCACATGACTAATAATAATTTAACCCTATAGCTGTTAGACTAAATTGCAATAATATTGTACCAAAACTGAAAGCATAGAAACTTACGTTGAGGTGATTGGTGGAGAAGCAGTTTTGAGGAGAGAGAAGAGTCCAAACTTGTACGGACGGTGAGGAGAAGCATAGAAAATTACCATGCCTATTTGTTAAATAGAAAAATAGAAAAAAATAGAAACAAAACCCAAAAAATTACGACCGGGGCGGGGAGGGGTGCGCTTAGGCGTCCCTGAAATAAATCCTATTTTTATCATTTTTTTCTATTTTTTACAATTTTAATTATTTTTTAATTTTTTTAAAATATTAATTAATTTTCTGAGGGAATACAATTTCCCTCGGAATCATTCCGAGGGAACCCGTGATCCCTCAGAATGATTCCGAGGGAAAGTATATTCCCTCGAAAAATTAATTAATATTTAAAAAAAATTAATAAATGAAACCGAGGGAAGCAAAGATCCCTCGGTTTTCCGAGGGACTACTTCCTTCGGAAAACTATCCGTCGGTCATCCCTCGGTTTGTCGTTCGGTAATTATGGCGGAAAATTTTGGTGCCCGAATTTCTGAAGGATATTCCGAGGGAATTTTATTCCCTCGGAAAAAACCGAGGGATTTGTCTGTCCCTCGGTTTTCCCTCGTAAATTTCCGAGGGAATTCATTTCCCTCGGTTTTTCCCTCGAAAAACTGCTGTTTTTTTTTGTAGTGTTTGTGGCATCCTGAATATGTTTAAAGTTATTATCTCCTTTGATACGAGACATCCGTTCTTCAATCGTTTAATCTTCAACTCGATTTGAAAGTTCCTCTATGATGGTGGTCAGAACACGCTCCTGTAATAAAATAAAATAAAAATGTGTTTGTTCAGAAATGAAATGCCAGTAACCTCAGTTTGACTGACCATGAGTAATAAAATAGTTAGAGAATATATAATACCTGCTCAGTTAATAAGTGAAACAGCTTTAACATAAAATGTTGATTTCGCCAGACTTGCCGCACTAAAGCAAAATGTTTCAGTGCATCATCATTTAGGTTACCATTTTCGAATCTATAATCTTCAAGTCCCTACAAGTTGCTGTGCCATCTGAACAAGTAGTTTTTTTTTCTGCTAGACGATTACACAATTCGTTGATGTTTGGATCCTACACACAAATATTTAGGGTGTTACCAACACGAGTTAAAAATTAAAAATTGGTAATGAAAAAACCCCAACTGATGATTGATATCTTTGAATTATTATGTTTTGAAGTTTGTAAATTACTTGAAATCAAATACGAGTTTAATAACTTTTAGAAATTTTGGGGCTAAACAAAACTACTATGAACTAGTTTGGAAACCCGCGCTTACGCGGGCATATCCAGTAACCACATAAAAATTAAATTCAAAATTTTAGTTAATAATATAATATATTGAAATTGTTCACCTGAGATTTTGGAAACTTTCATTGTAAATAACATTTGTATTTCTTTTCAATTTGTCGAATCTTTTTGGAAACCCACGTGTTACGCGGGCATATCGAAAAAGTTCATAAAAAAAAATTAAAACTATCAAAGAAATCTAAAAATATCGAATAATGAAATTATTAACGTAATGACAAAATTGTTCACTTCAAGTTTTGAAAAACTTCCTAGTAAACCACATTAGATGCTTTATTAACAATGTTAATTACCATCGTCATTGTAACATAGAATTCTCAAATCTTTACGGCTCTTAACTCGTGATATAGCGACATACAATTTTTAACTATTCTCTCCAATCATGCCTATGAACAAAAATAGAGGGAACTAGGTTTATCTTAATTACAAAAATGTCCAACTATATCTTTTGAAATTAAAAAATACCTCAGGGTTGTAACATACAAACGTTTAGTCAGGGGATATTTATAGTTTTGAAGAAGAATCGAGCTTTTTCTAATAAATATGCTAGATGTCAAGTATGTATTTTGTAAATTTCTCAAAATAGAGTAGCTTCTAAATTCTGCCTCTTCCTATTCAGATTCTCAAAGCTATTATGAAAGGTGAGACAAATTGCAGGAAGTTATGATTTGGACAGCAAAATGCATTTTTAGGTTTATGAGTCCTCAGGACTCCATAATCATGTTCAAAAGTCCTAATTAGAGAACTCGACTTGGCCAGTCGGCCTTTCTTGATTCTAAAGTAATATCTCTACCCATCGATAAAATTTCCGAGCATGAGAAGGTACGCGATTTGAGCTTTGCCATTTTGATGATGAGAGGTAATATCAACACGAACGTGCGAGCTTTCGAGAGTATGGGAATGGAGAGGGAGCTCGAGTCAGTTATGGAGAAAACGACCGAGCTTGAGAGTTTCAATATGCATTCGCTTGTTGCAATAACAATGGAGTTGCTGGAAAATTATAGAAATAGAGAGAATTATTATGTCAAAAAAAAAAGTAAGAAATAAGGAGATTTTTTTTCTTGAAAATATGGAAGCATATGATTAGAGGGTTGTGAAATTTTATTTAATATTTTTCTATTTTCCTAGATAGTTATAAATTATTATACATCTCAGAAATGAATTAGTTTTATTATTAACTTTTTAATATATTTCTTGCAATTTCAAAGTTGAATTTGAAGCATTATTTTGTGTATAATTACAAAAAGTTCCCCCTATTTACAGAAATTTGTGTAGCCACTCGAAATTTGTAATTACCTAATAAATGACGTTTTATGATTTATAAAGTAGAAATAAATATCTAGAGTATTTGTAATGTTAAAGATAATTGTGGTATTTTTTTTTTATAATAAGACTAAACCTTAGGGGTGGTTTTTTGTAATTAAACTTTTTTCTTACTCATAATCACTAAATTACATTTTTTTGACAGAAAACAATATCTGCAATCACATGTGTAAACAACATAGAAAAGAACAATAATCACAGTAGTGATTACAACTCACAACAAAGAAATACTTTCCAACAACTGTAAAAAAAATGTAATTTTTCTATTCCTTTTTTCCCCTTTCATATACTAATGCAAATTCTAACTATTTATAAATCTCACCAGCCAAAAATTACATTTTGAAATAAAGAAGCCACATCTTGCCTCTGTCAAGACAAATAAAAATACTTTGAAAAAATGTAAACTGAAGTACTCAAGTACAATTTTATAACAGAAATAAAAATCAAATAAAATATTACAAAAAACAAATAAATTTAAATAACAAAACGGACAGTTCTTTCAAGTACTCTCGACTGTGGAGCTTGCATTCCGGCAACTTGTTAAGCACGTATGCGTTCAACCAAAAATAAGTAAACAAAAATTAAAATAAAAGGAACTACAAAATCATCAGTGTTCTGGTCTTCTCACAGAACATGACCCGGACCTGAGTGACGTCGTTGTAAGAGAACGCATTATAGGCCACGCAGCCATGGCCAGCTTCCCGAAAACAGAGTTTGTGGCACCATTCAAGAATTAACCTTTTTAACCAGTCGCATCAATGGCCTATTCAGGAAAATGAAATTTTGACTTATTATTAAATAAAAAAAGGGAAAAATTAAAAAGTGATTGCATATCTATTTATACTAATAAACTTGGCTAATTATACATTCATATTTTAAAAAGTCTATTGATCGAGGATTCCTTAGCGCTCTAAGAATCGTCTCCGCAATAGTACGGAGTCGATTGTAGATGCGGTAAGTTGTCCCGAGTCGTGTCTCTCGAGGATGGATGTGATCGGCTTTCGGTTTCTCAGTTGTTCTTATCGTCGGTTTTGATTAAACTAATTTGACCTAAGAAAGCGGTAGTCATTGTTCGGTTTTGAATTTTACAACTAAGATTTAAATTGAAATACAAGATTTAAAAACATTAAAATATTTAAAGGAAATTAAAGCTTATATTAAAAACTATCAATCTAAACTAATTAACTTATTAAAACTTAATAATTAAAATTAGGGAAATGGAGGGAAAATTAAAGTCAAGCTTTATTTGAAAAATTCAACATTAATTTAATAAATTTAAAGTTCTAAAAGGAGGATTATATAAAGCTTCTAAAAACTTAAAGATTGATCTAACAACTTAACAACTTAAAAGCATAAGTTCAAAAGCTAGAAAGCTACAAAATAAAAATGAATGTTTTGAAAATCAAAATAACAATGATCCAAGCATAACACAATATTAAAGGAAATACTTCAACATAAAACTATATAAATGAAAGAGTTTAYCAAATGTATGTGATTACACAAAAGCTTGAAGGAGAAAAGCTTGAAATCCTGAATGATTCTTCACAAAAGAAACCTAGATCAAAGCTTGATCACTAACTAGCTAAGATCTATACTTAACTAATCTACCACTAATTACTAGAATTTATAGGAATTAAAGTTAAGCAAATATGAAAGGGAGAAGAGTTTCTGGTTTTTGGAGGAGCTTCCTTGGGGAAGAAAGCCTTGCTGCAAGTTAGTTTCCCTTTTGAAATGACGTCTGATTACTTATTTCTTCAAAATTCTGCTTTTCAGTCGATCGACTGAAAAAGTAGTTGATCGACTGGCAGTCGATCGATCATGTCGGCAGTCGATCGACTGCGATGTCAAAACGGCCTGAAGCCCTAGAATCCAGTCGATCTTCGGAGGACCCAGTCGATCGACAGCAGTCGATCGGCCAAGTAGGCAGTCGATCGACTGCGTCGTCATATACGCCAAAACTCCCTGGAATCCAATCGATTTTGCCGGTTTAGTCGATCGACTACAAAGTCAGTCGATCGACTGAACATCCAGTCGGCCGACTGGATTCCAGCGCCCGGCTCGATTTCTCGTTCTTTTCGCGTCCGCCGGTTTATCGAACCTCGTTCGTTGCGCTTCCTTGCTTTGTCCGTCCATTCCCGAGTCGAGTATCAACGATCCCAAATGAGCCTGGGCCCCGCTTGGACATCCTACGGTCAAGAAAACAGAAAAGTGAAAAACTACGAAAATTAATAATAAAATGTACGAAAACTAAGAAAACCTAGAAATACGAAAAACTGCCAACTCGACTCCTAAAGCAACAAAAAGCAAGCGAAAAACACGCAACGTGAAACAAAAACGGTAATGAAAATATGTACAAAAAAGATAAAAATCATCTATTTACATACATATATATTTTATGTAAAGCTTCTATGAGAGAAACGAACCCTTTACAAATCTCCAGTGATCAAAAATTTCAGAATAAAACAAACACTACTTCAACAATTACCATTAATTTATTTTCTTTCACATTTATACGCATGAAACGTTGTATAACTTCTCATCGTGTTCAAAAATAACATTTGTCATAACTCTTATATTACAACTTATACATATACAACAAATATGCAGATACAAAGTATCCTGGGAATAAAAAATATGTATGCAAACAATATATATCACATTTATTCTCATTAAATATGTCATGAGGTTATATATATATATATATAATGAAACCAATCTGCACTTGTAAAACTTAAGTATTCAAAGGTGATCACATAAATCGGAAGTTTTAACACTATTTGAGTCTCATAAATATCTGCAAATAGCTTTAAAACAAAGTTTGAATTATGATGTGTAAAAGTGAAATGTACCTTATAAGCAATTTGTAACCATGGAGTCTCATAAATATCAGTAAAAGGCTTGAAAACAATATCAAATAAAAAAAAATCAGGCCAATCGCATATGAAACAGGTGATTTATCATAAACCGAAACAAAGTAGAACCTGTAAACTGGAATTAACCTGTAGCCATGTGGGATATAATGTAATATACCTTGAAAGGATTGCGTGTTCTTGAAAAATCTTTAAAATGAATCAACATATGCCTCCAAAAATTAATTCAAATTATGATTTATCTCATTTCTGCCCAGTTTGTTGGTTATATATAAAAGCAGTATAACATTTATAAGATTACATGATACAACTACAGAGGAAGATATAACAATAACACTATAAATCATTAAATAACCCAATTCTATTACACAAATATTAGAATCATCTTGTTGACTGAAATTGAATCCGAGAGTCACTGAATATATACATTTTTATTTCTTTAAACAAAAATTGCAGACCAACATGTGTTTCATCAATAGCCAAATAGATTAAGAAACCCATTAACAAATTCATCAATAGTAGAAAGGGGGGAAAATAAATTCTCTGTTGCCACTCTCATAGGATGAATAGTAGACCTTCTGGAAGTAATAAATAATTTCTAACAATTCGTTGGAAAGACCCAAAAACTATTATAATAAACTGGGTTTGAAAACAAATGCTTCTTCTAAATAGAAACCCAAGAGGAGTATAGCTCCTCTTTGCCTACTTTTGAAGAAAAAAGAAAGAAAAAGCTTTAATAATCAAACCCAAGATTTTATAAACATATAAAGCAGTCCTAACATTTAAGAACTTAAAAGTAGTCCCAAACTTAAAAGCAGCCCCAAAATAAAGTGAAAAGTACATATAAATAGACCTAAAATTCTGCTAAGTTTAAGAACGTTATCAATTTCAAAGTTATAAACATATAAATGAACAAATTTTATATGATAGCATAAATCCTTCAATAACTCACAATTATTGGATGAGAATTCTGATAATCAAAAGCTGTTATGACAGTGGTTGAACTGCAGAACTGCTCTTTGAACTGCATGAACCATTCAAATGAAGAACTGCGGTTGTAGATACTTGATATAAAATGTAATAACAGGAAACTTGTATGCAATAACTCACACGGTCAGAGTATTTATAGGCTTAAATTCACCTCATATAACTCAAGTAACAATTACATCACATATCCTACTGGTAAATAGACCAAAAATTCTGCTAAATTAAAATTAACTGAAAATTATGCTAAATTAAAATTTAATTGAAGAGAATTACCGACAGAAATTCTTCAAAAGTAGGCGAAGAGGAGCTATACTCCTCTTCCTCGTTCTCCCAACCGTTAATGACGCTGCAACCAGATGAAAAAAAAAGAAAAAGCTTTAATAATCAAAACCAAGAGAACCCAAATACAGAACATCTAAATACATAATGATCTAGGGTTTTGGAATTTACCTCAATCAATCTCCTCCTTTGTAAGCAATCGACTAAAACTAAGCCACCATAAGGGTTCTTTTATTGCAGCACCGTAAGGGTTCTTTTATTGTTGGTTCTTTTATCCAATAATGGGCCAAGGCCTTATCTGAATCACCCATAAAATTGATAACAATCATACTCGAAAATGAAAAAACACGATCCGACAATGAGTAAAAAAAAAAGGGGGAAGCAAACATGTATACCGTCGTTCTTGGGAAGAAATTGCTCCCACAAATATTCAAATMTATAATTCGTCGATTTGAGACTTAAAATTAAAAATTTGTAGCATAAACCAACAATAGATTTTATTGAAAGTTTAAAAAAACAAAAAAACCAAAGATGAACTTCATCCAAATTGGAAACAAAGAAAAAAAAAGAGGCGAGAGAGGGAGAGAGAGAGGCAGCGGGAGAGAGAGACATAGCGGCCGATAGGCGGGTATGCGAGAGAATGAATGTTTATAACCCTAAAAAAGCTCTATTATATACCCTAAACCAAAAATTATAAAAGGAAGTCAAAAATACCTATTTTTTTACAAATTGACACATAAGATTTCTGAATTATAAGGAAGAGACATGTGTAAAATGGAGGCATAAGGAGTTGACACCTCAGCAAGGTGTCAAYAGAATTAACAAATAGGAAGGATATCATCATAAGTCCAAATGTTAAATAGTACTATAAACACAWGAGGAGCATTAATTCTATATAAATAAAGATATAAATAAAAAATCAACKCTRACAGACATACATATCACATATAACAAAAKAAGAGCATTAATTCTATAAGAGAAGAAAAGAAAATGCACAAACATACATAAACATACATACATCGAGAAATGTACAAGTGAGAGAGGGATCAAGTAACCCTGCAATGGCTGGTCTCTTGGTATTCGGCTCATCTRCAGCAAGTCTCACTTTTCTCATATCTGCAGAAGATGAKTTTTCCTCTACCTACAAATTACAAATTCACAACCACCATCGATCTCAAGGTTTAAAACCCTAGAAACAATTTTAATTAACCAAATCAAAAGGACGACAAATCAAAGCCACGACCAGAGACCTGTGACATCTGGAGTTGAGGTAAAATGATCACGTGAGTTCTTTCTTTCTTGCTTTACTTCTTCCGCAGAAAATAATCAAGAGCTTATATGCAAAGGGATTAGAAATATGATTCGAAATAGGGGTGGCAATATGAACCACGACACAATTAACTGATACGAAGACGGTATGAAAAAATAGGGTTTGGGCTGAATTTTAACGGTTCGAGCCTTATCGGGCTGACACGATAAGGCACATTAAAAAATGGGTTGATAACGGATTAACCCGATAAACATGATAAATACACGATAATATTTTAATTTTTCCTTTTTATATTCATTTACTCATTGTTGGTATTTGTGATTTTTAATTTATCATTAATACATTTGTTATATTATAATTTAAAATGTATTTTACAATTTATATTGATAATTTTACAAATATGTATTATATTTATTAAGAAAATCATGTATTTTATTAATAAACGGGTCTAATGTGCTTAACGGGTCGGATTAAATAAATTCAGCATTTTTGCTTATCGTGTCTATCGTAGCGTGCCGTGCTTTTCGTGTTTTTATCGTGCCGTGTTCGGGTTTAGATTATTGGCCCGATAAGCTTATCGTGTCGTGTTCGTGCCTATACTTATCGTGTCGTGTATTATTGTGCTGGTCTGATAAGAGCCCGGCACGACCAACTTGTCACGCCTAATTAGAACCCAGTTTTGCGTATTTAGGTTGCTCATTACGTTTGGGCCGACCCGCAAATTTTGGTTAGTCTACCCAATTACGGATAGGAGGACTCTTTCATTAGAGCATCTCCAATTCAATAGTGTTAATTGAATCTAAGTGGCAAATGATTTTGATATTTTATAAAATAAATCTCAAATGTATCCATGTTAATGTTATAGAAAAATTCTATGGCGCCTTTAAGGGTACCATACCTCTACCCCCTCTTGCATTTACAACCATAGATCTCTTAATTTAAAAAGTTTAAAATTGATCTAATGGTTGTAAATGCACCCTACTAAGTGAGGAATGGTGCCGTGAAGGTACCGTAGAAGTCCCCAATGTTATATATGTGATAATTTATTTTTTTATTTTTAGAAAAATTAAAGAGAGAAAAATAACATGATTGGATGAAATATTTAAAATTAATTGTAGACATTGTCAAGAGTATGTCTAGAGTTTGACATTACTCTTGACATTGTCGAGCATTTAATGTTGTTTTGGCCCAAAATACGATGGATACCCACACCTGAAATCTGTACTTCTTCTTAACCTGCACACACCTACACGTTAGAAAGGACCATCGGGGTCTTTCCGGTGGAAACCTCTCCGATGCTTAAGTCAGAAAGCGTATGAGGTGTTCTCTTATCAAGCAAAGAAGGAATGCACAAATAATGACCTACCTCTTTCAGCCTTGGGGCTGAGATATTTATAGTTTCTTCCTAGTGGGGACCCCAGCCGGGATCTCAGGAGCACATGCCGCAAATCAAGGGCCGTTGCGTAACCAACTCTGACAAATGGTCCCACTTGTCTCCTTATTGGGAATCATGGAATCATGTCTTCCCTATTTCTGCTCTTCCCCTTTCCTCAATTTTAATACCTGCTCAGGCTTAATTTCAATCTTCGGGGCTTCTCTTGTAGATCAGCTCAGGACGGCGCCTGAGCTATGATAACCTTCCCTTAAAGAGGTTAGATTTGGAGGAGTCCCGAGCTGTAACCATCATCCTTTAATATCTGTTCTGTCTCTAAGAAGGCCTAGTCAGACCTTCCTTAGGACCGAGCTGGTTTCACTAGGTTTCTTTCATTCCGGGTATCTTAAATCAAGTCTACCCCAAATCAGGTCTAACCCATTTATTGCCACATCAACTCCTCCCCCCAAGACGGTTGGGGTAGAGCTGTCATATTCCAGGGATTCTCAGGAATAAATGAGGTCCCACACTTTTATTTCTTCTTGTACCTGCATGGATCCATAGAAATCCGCCTGACAACCAGGCCTAATTACTGGCATTAGTGGTGTCGGCCCATATTCCTAAACGGTTACCATTCCCACACGCCTTTCCAAGTACTGACACTTCAGCCCTACTCTAGGATGGTTGACGCTCCAGCTCACCACCTAAGGTACTATTCATCTGCCCACATTAAATGCGAGGATCCCATCAAATCCCGCCTTTATCGATTTCTGTTTTTTGAATTTATCTGTTTTTCCTTTTATTCCCGCTGGACTCTCTCCCTCTCTCTCACTTTCACTTTTTTCATTTCTCAAAATCTTTCTAGTCTTTCTTTCTTCTCTCTGAAACTCCGGCAAGCTTTAAAACGTTCCCGCTTGATTTCTCCGGCAAATTTTATAAACCAGGTACCACTTCAGCCCTTAATTTCTTTGAATTCTCCCGCGTCGTCTGCCGCCACGGGAGTGGCAGTAGTTTCCTCTTCCTCGCCGTCTGCCTCTCTGGCGACGACGATAGTTTCCTCTTCTTCTTCATCTACTTCTCCAGAGACGGAGAAAGCTTCTTTATCCCCTTCATCTTCCCTAGTGTCCGCGGCGGCTGCTTCCTCTTCCTCCGGCGGCCTGGAATACCCTCCGGCAGCCCCCGACCACCCCAAGGTCACCTCGATTCTTAGTAGGCGGATGGTGGAGGAGGTCCACTACAATTAAAAAATTCCTGATCCTTATGATCCCTACTGTCCTCCGGCGGGTATTTTGGCCTGTCAAGCGCCGATGGGCTGGTTGACTTTTTATGTCGACCAGTTCAAGACCCCGTGAATCCTCTGATGTTAGAGATTGCCAACATGTACTAAATCCCTGTTTTCCAGTTTACCCCTAACTCTTTCTGCATTATGGTTTGCTATAATTTGGCCATGCGCAATGCTGGTCTAGATCCGTCGGCTCGTACCTTTTTCCAGCTCTTCCAAGTGAAGAGCTCCTTCCCAGGCTGCTTCTACCTTACAGCCAGACCTGGGGTCCACTTTTTGTATAAGCTCCCTACCTCCAATAAGGACTAGAGGAAAAAGTTCCTTTTTTTAATTGCGGTGGGGATTGGGGTTTTGACCCTAAACCCATTGAAAAGCTGCCTTCCTATCCACCCCTATCCCCCGCAGATAGATCTAACCGCCTGAAAAAGATCATTTCCACCCTAAACGAGAACCCACTTCACGTGACCGACCTCCTTCTCCCTTTTGTCCTGGATTTCTTCAATGATCGTCCGGAAACGGTCCCCTTAACTAAGGAGATTGGTAAAATTATCTTTCCTCCATACTTGTTTTATGTTACTTATTTATTATATCTTTATCTTWTTTATTTCTCCTTCCATCCAGGATGATGCACCAAATGATAGAGGTCGCAGCCAAGAAAGGAACAGGAGAAGTTCTAGAGSCAACTAATCAGGGAGTAGGCCCTTCCTCCTCTATCCAGGTCCAGGGCCCTTCCCCAGCGACAGACTCCAGCCCTGCCCAACTGGCTCCCTGTCCCATATCTACTAGAAGCCCTTTCTCTGACTCTGAGGAAGATGTGCTTCCCCTGTCTAAGAGGCCGCACAGAGCCCCAAGCAGTCAGGCCCTGACTACCTCCACTCCCCCCGCTCACAGCGTTCTTCCACCCATCACCCGCAGTGGTCCCCCTCCGATTAACTCGATCGTCAATTGCTCGGGAGAGACTGCCTCTCAATATGTGCATCGGAAAATGGTACCCGCAGACCAACCGGACTTGGAGAAGCTGTCCAGTCGGGAACTATTGGAGTCTTGGTGTCAAGATGAAGCACGGGTAAATTTTCTTACTTTTACACTCGTGGTGTATTGCTTGTTTAAGTGTTAACTCCCTCTCTTTCTTTTTATTTTTTTATAATCAGGCTTTCTCTAAGAAAGCTCTCCTGGCTACTCGAATTACCAGATCAATGATCCAGTTTGACATAATCAAGGAGAACAAGGAGTTGGCTGTGAAGACGGACCGCTTCAGGGCTTTGGCCAAAGAAAGAGGGGTAAATCTGAAGAAGAAGGAGGAAGAGTTGCAAGAGTTGAAGGACAAGCTTAAAAAGGCGAAGGCAGAAGCTGGGGAGATGAGGAAGGCGCAGGCAAAGATGATCGAGACTGCTCGTACCGAGGCAAGGGACGAGGCTTTAGCAGAGACCAGGAGCCTTGCGGATGAAGCTCTGGTGAGAGCCAGAGAAGGATTCGAGACCGAATATTTAAACTCTGAAAAGGGTTTAAAGTTGGTTCAACTTGCTTGCGTAGAGACCCGCACAGCCTTTATGGGGTCGAAAGAGCTCTATGCTTTTCTTGTCCCAGAGGCGATTCGTTATTATAACTTCGCTTTGGATGAGCAGGCAAAATATATTTCGGGCAATCCTGGGACTCCTTTTTACTGAGCCCTTCCTCTGAAGACTCCTCCGTAGCCCATTTCCTTCAGCTATGTCCCAGAGCAGGATCATCTGCACACTGTTGGAGTGGCCGAATTTGCTGGGCACGTTCTATCTAAGCTCCGTTCTCCAACTTCTGAGAAGTCTCAGCCAGACCAGGCTCTTTCCTTGTCTGTTCCTGACTCATCTCCCTCCCAACCTTCGTAGGTCTGGGTGAGCTGCCTGGTGGAGCTTCTCCTGGCGCCCTGGCTGAAGATGCAGTGGAGCAATTGGCTTCGGAGTTGGATGTTGAACCTTAGTTCTTAATGCCTCTTTTCCTTTTGAACAAACTCGATGTCTTTGCCTGCGTGGCTAGTCTATTTATTGTCTTTACTTCAAATATGTACTGTATAATTTTTTAATAATAGTACCCTTTTTGTCTTGTAACGACTTTTGGGTTTCTAGGGTTTCCTTGTTTCCCAGAAACCCTGGTACTTTTGATTCTTTTTGCACACGCTTCCGTTTCCTTTAAATAAGTGCATGTATTCATCATTCTTTCTTCAATTTTCTGGAATGGCCTCCGCCTCTCTGCTTGACAAACTTGTACCGTAAAACGCAAGAACATCTCCATGCTTGTGGAAAACTTTAAGCTTTCTGACAAGCTTTCCATTCTCCGTGAGAAGATGAACTATCTGTATTGTCTCCTGGAGAGGAAAAGGCAGAAAAAACTCCACTACAAGAGAGAGTGGGCTGAGCTCCATCAAATAAATCGACAATTGCAGGAGGAGAAGGCCGATTTGACAGAGTCGGTAGGCCGACTGACCATCACCGCCGGCGAGGCTCAAAATCTTACCACGGTTAACCGCCCAACAACTATTTTCTTTTGAATTTGAGTCGTCGATCATCAACGGATAGTTGATCTCAGCCGTTGATTTTCAAAGGCTAATCCCAGATCATTCGATCGACTACACACCAGTCGATCGACTGGTCTATCGATCGACTAATGACAAGTCGATCAACTCGTCTATGTTTTTTTTAAAACCCGGTTAACCGCCACAGATCAGTCAATTGACTACACACCAGTCGATCGACTGAATGTCGATCGACTAATGACCAGTCGATCGACTGGTCTGTGTTTAAAAAAAAAAAAGGTTAACCGCGGGTTAACCGCGGCGGTTAAGGTTAACTTTTTGGTTAATCGTAACCTAACCGCCGGGAACCGGTTGAAGTTTACGGTTTTAACCGTGACCGTCGGTCAATGGTTAACCGTAACCGGTCAACTCGGTTGAAATCGGCAGTTAAGTGGTTAACCACCAACCTATCAACACGTCTAATTCTTGGCGAAGTGATACTTACTAAATGCGCATTTATATGGTTGAGTCATTTTTATGTCTTTATTACATAGTTGATCAATCTCCACATGCTTCGAAGTTTGAATAGTTTACTTGTTGGGGTTTTGCGTGTTTATGCCCTCTTGTGTAAGGAGTTGAATTTTTGTGCTTCGTCCAAAACCCGCCTATATATATAATTAACATTTTCTCGTGAAAAGATTTAAAAGCTCTAAAAACTCTTTTGATTTTGTCTCCAAAACCCGATGCAAACTAGTGAGTAGCCTAGTGTGAATTATCGTTTTCTTGTGTTTTTATGGAAATTGCATTGAGGAGGCTTGATTTTGCTCGCACATGGTTGAATTTTTAAATGACCTTGAGGCACATATATCACCCCTATTCCGACCATATCTAAATATACAAGCTACTTAAAAATTCCAAATGAGCCCCCTTGAGGCCAAAAGAAACCAGTTCGCAATGTTATCTCCACCAGCGCTCTTCTTTTCGCGTGGTCACCACACTAGTCTTCATGTATTTCTTGTAACACTTCCAACCCTTACTCCTTTGTCAAACACTTCAAGTGTGGGCCAAATTGCGACCTCTTATACAGTTCTCCATTCATCAAATAAAATCGTGTTGCCGTTCTGGCTTCTTTAGTCGATAATTGTGTATCTCCCGCGATCACCTTATCGAGGGTCCCCCGAATTGGTGTTCGCCAATCTTTCTTTGCTTCTATCTCCATAACCTCATTTCCTTTGCCCACACTGTTGTACTCCAACTCCATTAATGTGACCTTCCTAGTGTCACCGGTACCCAACGTTCCTGCCATCCTGGCAAGTTTATCTGCTCGAATATTATCAGCCTCGGTAAGTGCTCTAGTGTAAACTCCTCGAACTGCATCACTCCTTCCTTTAGCTTCTTCAAATATTCCTGCATGAGTTCTTCCCTTGCCTCAAAAGACCCATCGAACTGGCTAGCTACCAATTGTGAGTTTGTGTAACCCTTGACCTTCCGCGCTCCTAGGTCGCTTGCCATCTTTATACCTAGCAGCAATTCCTCATACTCCGCTTCATTGTTCGAGGCCTTAAACCCCAACTTGATCGCAAAATTGAGATCTTCTCCCCCCGGACTAGTTGAAATAATACCTAGCCTAGCTCCTGATGCCATGGTTGATCCGTCTGTAAACAGTAACCATGCTTTTTGTTCTACCTCCTGTTAAGCGGGGCGCACCATATCTTGTAAAAAATCCGCCAATACTTACACCTTGATAGCCATTTTAGACTCGTACACCACGTCATATTCTCTAAGCTCTGCTGCCACTTCACCAGCCGTCCAGACACATTTGGATTACTTAAGACCTGTTTGAGAGCTAAATTGGTGCGTACCTTAACCTTGTGGCCTACGAAAGAAGGCCGAAGCTTTCTTGCCGTATAGATTAGACTTTGAGTAGTTCAACTCAGCTCCTCTCAGCATCCTGCTAATGTAGAAGATGGGCTTCTGCATGCCCGCGTCCTCCCTGATGAGCACTGAACTCACTGCGGCCTCTCCAACTAATATATACAAAATTAAATCCTCGTCTGGCATTGGTTTAGTCGACAATGGTTTCTCTTCCAAGTATTCTTTAAGCTTGTCAAAACTTCTAGACCTCCTTTGTCCAAACTTGGACCCTTTTTCTGAGTGTTCTGAAGAAGGGTACACTCTTCTCTGCCATCCTAGAAATAAAGCGACTGAGACCTATAATTCAAAAACTAATACCTCTACATCGCACGCCGTTCGAGGATGTGGCATCTCCATAACAGCTCGCTGTTTTCATAGTTTTAGTGGTGATGAATATATCATCGGGTTCATGGCTCGGTTTTATCGAATTTCAATTCAATTTAGGAATCTATGTGTTTCAAGCTTTGGAAAATGAAGAAAAATGAAAATAAAGCAATTAAAATATCTAACTATCCTAAGAAATGAAATGGCAAATGGGTAGGATGCCTCGTCGGATGCCTTAATACGAAAATGCAAGCAATTAATGAAAATAAGCAAGAAAATGCAAAGTTTCACCAAGTACAAGCATGCATGCACAAGGTACAACTATGCATAAAATCCTAAATAATGAAAATTAGCAAAAATTGAAAGCATCAATGGAAAGAGCATTGGAAATTAACAAGAAAGTTCAAAACTTTAAGGAAAATAACAAGTAACAAAACCTAGATCTAGGATTAAGCATGAAACAAAGCATGAAAATAAAAATTAAAATAAAGCATAGGAAAAACTCAAAGCCATGAAGATCCAAGACCCGATCTATAGTCTAGACGTGTCACTCAACTAGAATCCATAGTCAATTCACAAGTTTCATCATGATATCAAGTAGTTAAGACAAAAAGCATAAATGAAGAACAAGCATGAAAATGAAGAACAAGCATGAAAATGAAGAACAAAGTATGGAAATAAAGCATAAAATATTAAATTGAAAGGAAACTTACTTGAATAAAAGGAAAGAGTAGCAAGCTTGAATTAAATTGCATCAAAAGTAACAATCCAAAGAATTATTTGGATTCTTCTTAGGCTTACAAACCCAAGGCCAAGCATGAAAGTAAATCTAAATCTAGAAAAGAAATTACATCAAAGCTTGAATTTGAATCTAAAACCTAAGAAAAGAGAAAATTATCAAGAGCTTGTGAGTAATTTGATCCCAAACCCTAGCTTGGGTTGGGAGGGGAGTTATTTTTTCAATGTTGCAAGGTGTGGGCTTTATATAGTTGTTTGTAGGGGCAAAAACGTCCAAAAAAGCTCAAAATCGCAAAACTCCAAGCGTGGCAGTCGATCGACTGACAAAGCAGTCGATCGACTGCCCAGTCTTGAACAGCCAACTCTCTGTCAGGCACTCGATCGATATAAATCCAGTAGATCGACTACCAAAACATTGGAATTAGCCAATAACGTCTTCATATAAAATTTAGCCCTTTCTCTTGGCTATTATATGGATTTTGAATTGTGTCATTTGGAATTTTCCTCCGAGAGTTATGGGCTCCGCACCAAAACCTGCCACAAGCGAGGCGACGATGAACTGTCTCTGTTGAGGAATTTATTCTTGGGAATAATTCCTTATTTAGTTGATTGCCTTTATTGGGCACAAAATAAGTTAGAAAACTATATTTAGGAATATATTATGTTTCCTAGTATGTGTACAAGACTTTAATTATTCCTAGATTGTGTTTAGGACTTGTTTTAGGTATTTACCAAGTTTAGGATTCTAGGATTGTCTATTTAAGACAAGGATTCCTAAAGCTTGGTATCGATTTTACGCACGGGATTTTGAGAGAACAAAGGACGCAAGACAAAGACGCACGACGAGCTAGAAAGAAGAACACGAAGACTACTTGGAGCCATTGATTGAGATCGACAAATTATTCGAAGTTGCGTGACCAACGGAGAAGAGCTTGTTCAACCTAGGCGACAAGTATTTAGTATCATCTTTATGATATTCTAGTTTTCATATATTGCTTAATATTTTTGTATTGATCGAAAAACAAGGAAGCAATATAGTTTTCGGGTTTGTACACCCAAGTTCACAAGTACTTTTACTTGTGAACTGAATTTGTTCTATCGTGTTCTTATATTTTAATTCCGCTGCATATTTTTATTATACTCTGGTCGATGTTGTTAACCATTGTTGTTAAACATTGAATAACAACATCATAAAACTTAGACTTATTTTCAAAACCATAGACCTTCAAATTTTACAATTGGCATCAGAGCGGGTTACTTAACCTTTTAAGTACTGATCCTTATTTGTCTAGGTACTATGGATACTCCGAGGAAGAAGAGCATGGTTGCTACAGAGGATGTCAATGATTCTGAGTCAACTGAACCTGATCCATCCTTATTTACCAATGTTGTGTGGGACGACGACGTCCATGTTGGTTTGCTTGCAGACAACATCGTGTGCCTGAATGCCGAGACCACTGATTATTATGAGGAATACGAGCAGCTGAGTGCTGACCACCAGAAATTGTTTGTCAGTTGGAGTAAACAGGTACTCAAGGCCAAAGAGCTCGAAAAAGAAGTAGAGAAGCTAACCAAAGAAAAGGAAGATCAATTTGACATAATTGTTCGCTTGGAAACGTTGCTCACCAAGAAGGATGCTGAGCTAGAAAAGGTGAAAACCGAGTTGAAGGAGGCCCAAGAAACCCTCACAAACCTCAACAAAGGCAAGGCCACGGTGGATGAGATTCTGGAATCGAGTATCCCAAATTGTTCAAAACACGGGATTGGATACAAACATGTTCAAAAGCCAGTTTCAAGTCTAAAGGTGAAGTTAACCAAACGCCACAAGAGATGAAGAAGACAATACGTATGCCATCATTGTGGTGAATCAGGTCACATACGACCATACTGCTGGAAGCTTATTGGAAAGCAATCTCATTTTAAAAGGTCGAAGTTGAGTGCTGAATCCCATGTTGGTTCCCGTCTTACCAACATCAATACCAACACCAGTTTCAAACAAGTGTGGGTCAAGAAAAATAGTGTCAAGTGCAATATGATCTATACCTCCCTGAAATCTCATGTCCCTGGAGCCTGGTATTTTCATAGTGGATGCTCCAAGCATATGAGAGTCTCAGAAGAACTACTTTCCAACATAGTCAGATTTCGAGGTGGAAAGGTAAAGTATGGTGGAGGCACAAATGGCCAAATCATTGTCCAAGGAACTCTCCGTGTTCCCGGCGTTGTAACTCTAAAGAATGTGTTGTTGGTAGAAGGACTTACTGCTAACTTAATAAGTATAAGTCAACTTTGCGACGGTGGCTTTAGTGTCAAATTCAACCGTGAGAAGTGTGAAGT
>BMAC01001288.1:0-18042 GCA_014905375.1 Phtheirospermum japonicum | reverse complement strand
AATAATTAAGGGCTGTTTGGCTGGCGGATATCTCGGGATTCCCTCAGTACGAGAAGTCATAAGATACAGAATGGCCTCATTTATTTGAAAAGAACTTTGGGATATTACCGATCTACCCCAACTGTTTGGGGGGARGAGTTGATAGGGCAACATATACGCCAGACCTGGTTTGGGGTAGCTCTGACTTAGAATAGTTGGATAAATTAAGAGAGGTCTAGAACAGCTSTGTCTCAGAGAAAAATCTAATTAACCCTCCCGATAAAAYAGAATGTTAGGAGGTGGCTATCGCTCGAKATCCCCCCCTGACTTAGCTGTCTTGAAGGGCACTAAAAGTTTGGAGCTGAAGTTCCAGGGACTGAAGTTTAACCTGGTCTGGGTAAAAGACCTGGTTGAGCCCCTGAGAAATAGAGCTCGTCCTCATTATAGCAAGAGTTGACCTATTGAACGGCAGGGACAAAAGGAGAGAAGAGCCGGATCGCTACAGTTCTAGTTCCTTGAACTCTGCTGGAACCCTAGGGAGCCGAGATAATACTTACTGGGTCAGATCCGGAACAATGAAGACCTGACTAGAGCCAAGTCTGATATTAATACCAAGGTAATACAAGAGAAGGAAATAAGGAAGGCCTGGGACAGGGGAGACCTGTTTCCTAGACTCCCGGCAAAGAGACAAGTGGGACCACTTATCAGAATTGGTTGCCAAAACGACCCTTGATTCGCGGCGTGTGCTCCTGGGATCCCGGCTGGGGTCCCCACTAGGAGAAACTATAAATATCTCAGCCCCAAGGGTGAGAGAGGTATGTCATTCTCTTGAGCATTCTTGCTTTCTTTCTGAAAAACACCTCAAACGTTTACTGACTTAAGCATCGGAGAGGTTACCACCGGAAAATCACCGGTGGTCCTTTCTAACTTGTGTTTGTGGTGCAGATCAGGCGGGGTGTTCAAGGTTTTAGGCGTTCTCAAACATTGGCCATTTTTTGGGCTAAAACAGTGGGTTTTGGACGAAGAACAAAAAGTTCAACTCCTTACACAAGAGGCTATAAACATGCAAAAACTCGACAAGTAAACTATTCAAACCTTCCAAGTATGTGGAGTTGTTCAACAATGTAATAAAGACACAAAAAACGACACAAAAATCGACTCAACCATATAAATGCGCAAATAGTAAGCGTTACTTTGCCAAGAATGCGTCACTTCGCCAAGGCTCGAGTTAAGAAMAACAAAACATGCTTTTCGATACCCGAAACCTAACCTMCTACCCACCCCACACTTAAACCATGCGATACCCRCATTTTAATGAAAACCAAGTAAAAGGAGGGGGAATAGAAACATCCTTAACCGAGCGAGTTTTGAGTCGAGCTCGGTGGGGTCCACCTAGTCATCTAAGCAATCCAATCAAAAATCAAGCATGGCTAGTATCTCCCGGCTTCATGAACGCTACTAACTTATCAAGTCGCCCAATGGTTGAAGTCGAAAAACCAAATCTAGAAAAGAAAATCACACGAAATTAAAAACTCAATATGTACACGAATCACGACAAAATATATTTTTTTATTTTTCAAATTTTTAAATGTTTTTGGATTTTTGAATGTTTTTGGATTTTTCAATAAAAGAAAGAAATAAATAAAGAAATGGAAAGAACTTGGGTTGCCTCCCAAGAAGCGCTTGTTTTACGTCACTAGCTTGACGTACTCCCTTTTCGATCAAGGTGGGAATATAATGGGAGGGTCCACCAACACAATCTCCTCCTTGTTGGGAGGAATTGTGGTCTTGAAGTGGCCCGACACTTCATCTAAGATCCAATAGAAATATTGAGCGGCTAGTGTTCTAATCGGGCGAGTAGGCGTCGTCGTGGGTAGATTCTCGGGTGGAATTGTTGTTTTGAAGTGACCCGACGACTCATCCCAAAAACAAAAGGGGTAATGGCCATCTATCTTCTCCAACATGTGGTCGGGCGATGGGGAAGGGAAATGATTGCTTTTGAAATCCGCATTTAACCTCTTAGACTCGATCAACATCCTCCATCTCGTCGTAGCCCTCGTGGCCAATAACTTTCCCTTTTCTTCTTCAAAAACAAGCAAGCCGCTCGTCTTTGGTACCAAGTCAATGGGCTTCACCCACTCGCTTTTAGAAATCACAAACATCAAGCCCTCCAATAACAATCTCCAAATCCCGGCTCTCATCATTTCATCAATAATCAAATTCAACGGGCTCACTCTCTCAACCACTCTCGGTCTCCAATCAATAGCACTCTCAAGAATATCAAGCACTTTACCCATCCTCTCCTCCTCTTCCTCTTGATGATCGTCAATAATTTCAATCTTACTCTCAATAACCCCCACCTCCCCCTCTAAAAAGTCGTCGTTGCCCTCAACGACACACCGAGAGTTATCGACACACAAATTGGGGTCACATAGAGGCACAACGGGCTCATCCTCTCTACATCCCTCAATATCGACGGTCGGGCCAACCACCTCCTCATTAGTCTTGGCCTCCATATACGCTTCTTCGACTAACTCTTGAAGCATGTCCATAAGTAAGGAATCCGCATGAGCTCGTTTAAGCATATCAATATCGCTCGCAACTTGATCTAATGTAGCATCAAGAGCATCACACTTAGCATCAAGAGCGTCACACTTAGCATTAATAGCACCACACTTAGCATTAAGAGCACCACACGTAGCAATGAACGAATTCAATTCTTGCGAAATGGCCAAGAGAGTCGGATCGAGGGGTGGAATAGGAGCATGCATCGAAATATCGAGGGCGGGAGGGGCATTTTGGTCATTGGAGCTCAAACCTCCGAAGTACTCATAAGGATCGGAGTCGGCGGTGGAGTAAAAGAAGGCGTAGCACAAGCAGGTCCCACCGGATATCCATGGTCTCCATACATATCAACGGAATCGAACGAGGACATGAAAGGGCAATAGTCTTGAATATGAGCACTCGTTCCACACCATCCACATCCCAAAAAAGGTTGGTTAAGATCCCTCATAGTACGGATGGGGGGACTTATCTCATAGGAGCTCGGACCGCCAAATGACTCATAATCCTCATACTAAGGATTTGAAGCACCATACCCACCGGAAGAACCATTCATACCCACGACGCTACCAAACCCAACATGGTTTGCACCATGCCCTCCCATGTTGGGTTGCCCATAACCATAACCACCATTGGAAACGTGGTTTTCACCATGCCCTCCCAYGTTGCCATACCCATYATACAAYGTCTCATTCCCAACATGGTTTGCACCATGCCCTCCCATGTTGGGAATGTATCCACCATAGTTAAAAGGACCTTGCATACTTAAAGAAAAAGCATCATATACCAAATAAAGCTAAAAATACAATGAAACGACAATTAAACCGAAAGCCTTAACCAAGCCGTGTCGCAATGGTGCCGTTTTGAAGTTATAGTTTTTGTGGTTTTAGAAAATTAAAAGGTTCATGGCTCGGTTTTATTGGACTTCAATCTATTTGCAAGTTTCAAAGTTGTTTCAAGCTCAAGAGATAGAAGGAAATTGAAAATAATGCAATTAAAAATATCGAACTAAACTAGAAATTGAAATGACAAATTGGTAGGATGCCTCGTTGGATGCTTTAATACGAAAATGCAAGCAATTAATGAAAATAAGCAAGAAAATGCAAAGTCTCACCAAGTACAAGCATGCATGCACAAGGTACAACTATGCATAAAATCAAATAATGAAAATTAGCAAAAATTGAAAGCATCAATGGAAAGAGCAATGGAAATTAAAAAAAAGTTCAAAACTTTAAGGAAAATAACAAGTAACAAAACCTAGATCTAGGATTAAGCATGAAACAAAGCATGAAAATAAAAATTAAAATAAAGCATAGGAAAAACTCAAATCCATGAAGATCCAAGACCCGATCTATAGTCTAGACGTGTCACTCAACTAGAATCCATAGTCAATTCACAAGTTTCATCATGATATCAAGTAGCTAAGACAAAAAGCATAAATGGAGAACAAGCATGAAAATGAAGAACAAAGCATGGAAATAAAGCATAAAACATTAAATTGAATGGAAACTTACTTGAATAAAAGGAAAGAGTAGCAAGCTTGAATTAAATTGCATCAAAAGTAACAATTCAAAGGAGTATTTGGATTCTTCTTAGGCTTAAAAACCCAAGGCCAAGCATGAAAGTAAATCTAAATCTAGAAAAGAAATTACATCAAAACTTGAATTTGAATCTAAAACCTAAGAAAAGTGAAAATTATCAAGAGCTTGTGAGTAATTTGATCCCAAACCGTAGCTTGGGTTGGGAGGGGAGTTATTTTTTCAATGTTGAAAGGTGTGAGCTTTATATAGTTATTTATAGGGGCAAAAACGTCCAAAAAGCTCAAAATCGCCGAACTCCCAGCGTCGCAGTCGATCGACTGCCCAGTCTCGAACAGCCAACTCTTTGTCAGGCAGTCGATCGACATAAATCCAGTCGATCGACTGCCAAAACTTCGGAATTAGCCAATAATGTCCTGATATAAAATGTAGCCCTTTCTCTTTTCTATCATATGGCTTTTGAATTATGTCATTTGGAATTTATCTCCGAGAGTTATGGGCTCCTCACCGAAACCTTCCACAAGCGAGGCGACGACGAACTGTCTCCACTTAAAGCTGCTTTTTACCATTCTTAGACTCAAATTTGGAATTGTTGTAAACACAAAAGTTTTAGACAATTCTCTCAGCTTTTCAATGTTATAAAGTGGAGGCAAATAGCACAAGTGGTTCTGGAGTTATGCTTTCATTAGGACAACTAAGACATCCACCGAGCGAATATAATCCCTTTTAGCCACGTACAAAACAAGAATTCAAACTTAAAAACCCAAAAATAGCACAAACACCTCACACTTAGTACACTTAAAGCCAAAAATATAATAAACAAGAAAAAGACCTAAAACCTAATGAAAAACGACTCTAAACTACTAGAAACGACGTTAAACTCTAACTAAAGACACAAGGAAAAACACAAAAATTACATACAAAACACTCTCACTTTCTCTGGGTTTACTTCGATACCTCGCTCCATCACCATGTACCCCAAGAACTTTCCAGATTGCACACCGAAAGCACACTTCTTCGGATTGAGTTTCATCCCATATTGCCTTAGTATAACAAAGGCTTTCCGCAAATCCTCCACATGTGAGTCCGTCTTTTTTCTTTTACATATCGAACACATAAACCTCTATAATGGACCCCAGCAAGTCTTTGAACATCTTATCCACCAGCATCTGATAGGTCGCACCTGCATTTTTCAACCCAAACGGCATAGAAACGAAGCAATAAGTACATGTGGAGGTGACAAAGCTCACCTTGGGTTGATCCTCCTTTGTCAATGGGATTTGATAGTATCCTTGCGATGCATCCATCAAACTTAACAACTCGCAGCCTGAAGTTGAATCAACCAGTTGATCAATACGCGGCAGTGGGTAATGATATTTTG
Source organism: Phtheirospermum japonicum (assembly GCA_014905375.1). Lineage (NCBI taxonomy): Eukaryota > Viridiplantae > Streptophyta > Magnoliopsida > Lamiales > Orobanchaceae > Phtheirospermum > Phtheirospermum japonicum. The sequence continues at coordinate 12,582 of BMAC01001288.1, read as the reverse complement.
GGCATGCCTTATTCAAAATCTCCAAAATTCACACACATCTTCCACTTTTGTCCAGGTTTCGGCACCATCACAACGTTGGATAAATATTCTGGGAATTGGATCTCCCGAATGTGCCCTGCCTTTTACAATTTCTACACCTCCTCCTCAATTACCTTGTCAAGCTCTGCCCCAAAGTGTCTCCATTTCTGCAAAACAGATCGTGCCTCTGGATCAGCAATCAAATGGTGTTGTGCGACCTCTGTAGATACTCCTGGCAGCTCTCCATCCCCAAAGAGAAAATATCCCAAAACTCTCTCAATAATGCTACCAACTCCTTCTTTATGAAAATATCACCGGCATCCCCCTCCTCTTCATAATGCTGGGCTCGACGTTATTAAGCTTTCCGGCGTGACCCATCACCCGTGAATCTCCCATCCTTATTATCATGCTCCGTTTCATACCGCTGGGTCCATTGCTAATAAAGTTGACCACGCAAACCTCTATCCATGCATGGGTGATCGTCGCCAGAAGATGATGTGAAGTCCACCGGATATCTCCGTCTACTCGAACTTTTAAGTAGGTCAGCACTTGGTTTCCATGGTGAAGATTCCATGCTCCGTCTTTGCTCGTCAGTTAAAACCTCCGAAATGTACTCTTCGTTCTTCCAACCTTCCTTTTCTTTTCCCTTCTCTGTATGTCTCGTCTTGCCTATTAAGAGTTCATCCATCTTTTCCCATTTGTCCGGAGGTATCAATCCAATCAAGCCCTCAAGGAGCCCTTTATCACCATAACAGGGGTTGTCTTTTGGCAAATCCTTCCATTCCTTTGTCCCTATATGGATAGATTTTTGTTTGATCACGTAAGGAACCTTTTTCTTATGTTCTTCTCCGGGCTGTTTCAGCTTTTTCTTTCCTGGTGAGGATGGTGGTGTGGTCGTCATTTGATCTGTCTTCGCTAGCGGTGGTGTTTGTTCGTTCTCGATGTCTTCTCTCGTTGTTTTACTTGCGTCCCCATCAAAATCCAAGTTTTGAGGTCCGACACCTCTTCCTTTCATAGTTTGTTCACGAAATGTCTCACCCCTTTTGCTCAAGGACTCAATGTCCCTCATTCTCATAGACGGAGCCACTTGATGCAACCAAAAAGATTGGTGCCTCGAGAATAGAAAGTACTGATCTCAAGTATATGATCAGCAACCTGAATAACCTTGAATACGTAAACAGCGACCTGATAGGTCTCCAAGAGACTCCTGACGACCTGATAGATCCTGCAAAATAAAACCCAAGCCAAGGCGGTGGACGGCCCCGGCGTAGGCCCTCCGATGCTTAAGTTAGAGAGTGTTCGAGAGAGATGTGAGAGCTCAAAGTGATGAGAGCTTAAAACGTAGGATGTAAATCAACTTAGAGAAAAGAATGAGGCCTAAGTCCTCTTTTTATAATAAGAAAAGTATTCATAATCTAGGGTTCCCCTCTCCTACTATAATACCATAAATAATACGACCGACTTAGAATTATGATTACTCCTATATGCTAAGTTTCTATAAATAATAGAATTCTCGCTAAAATTACTGAATTAGCCATGGGCCAATAAACCTATCCATAGATTTAGTTCGTTGGGACCCGGATAGCTTGCATTAGCCCATTAGAGCCCAAAGATAATGAGGCCCAGCCCTCAACGCTGAGTTACCACTCAACGTCGAGCTGGTATAGTAGTACTTATATCATAAGAGCTCGCTACCTCGCATAAGGTCGCTACCCTTCAAAACAGCTCGCCCATCTCCCAGAAAGATTACACCTCTAGAAAATGAGGTCGCCTACTAAGATTACTTACTAAATCAGCATAATTACCTGCATGTTTGTGACGTGAGTATTTGATGTCGTATCGGTGTAGATAACACCAGTAATAATATAAATAATTTCGTTGGTGCTAGTGATGAGGAGATTCGTTACGATGATTGATTCTTATTTTTTTATATGTTTATTGATCGTATAGTCGGTGCATTGAATTTATTTGTAAACCTTGTTTGAGGCATCACTTGTAAGGTTTTAAGTTACTGTTTCACTTATTGTTGTTAATTTGTGGGGTTTTTTTTTGGTATTTTTTAATTTATTAGTAATTTTTATTTATTTTTCGTAAAATATTACGATTTACAATTTGATTCGCTTATTCGATTTTCAAAATCTTTCACCAATTCGATCCAAAATCACGATTTTGACAACCTTATCGATAAATGAACATGACACACGACAAATGAAGAACTAATGTACGATTATATTTGAAATGCCTATTAGAACACTTTTCAGATTTTTAAATGGACAACCTAGACAACGTCAATCGTTTACCATAACGAGTTGTCCTCCATGCAAGTCCCGGCTTCGTTTAGCCCCGACTTCCATATCCAATGCCAAACCACACACGCATGACACTAGATTGTCATTCTACTTGTCTGATGCTCAGTGCTCACTATAGTTCATAGTTACAGGAGTACAACTATTACACGAGAAATTAAATGTTATGTACAAGGGTTTCTGAACTTCATAATCTTTTTATCTTCTTTGTTTTTTACAACGCTTCGACGTTCGAAACAAATATATACAATACGGAAACGGCAATACAAACCACTACTCCGCTACTCTTCTCAAATTTATACTTCTTCTAGCTAGTTGTTCTTTGCATGCATGATGCATCTAGCTCTAGCTATACCATATCTCTTGATCACATATTTCAGAAATACATATGAGCTTTTGACCTTGATGCTTTCAGTTTCAATTTTGATTTAATATAATGGATTGTCATTAGAAAAATAAGTAATGATCGAGGTCAGCGTAGTAATAATCATGCATACTTGCTCTGGTAYATTGTCAAGGTATTAGATCTAGAGACTCTCGAGTCAGGAAGCTACAGTTCTTGAATCTTGAGAGTTGAGACTTGGTGATTTTATTTATTTATTTAAACCCGTTTTAGATGATTGATACATATACACACATTATATTTTCCTTTTGTTTAATTTTGACTCTCTATCCTAGCAATTAAACAAATCCAATCATTCTACTACGGAACTTGAATACAGTCATCATTTATTTGGTTTTAAAAATACAAAGTCATAATTTACTAGAAGCGTGAGAATGAAATATTGTATATCGAGGCTTTTTGGGTGTCAGTCTTTAAGGAACTGGTAACTAGGGACTGATTTGTTTYTGTATGCATGCATGCATGCATGATATTTTATCTCAAATTAAATCTTGCCTTAAGCATTCTACTAAGTTAAATATATCCGGCTGGTTTCTCTTCTTGTTTACCAAAACTCCTTTATAACAGTGTATTCGCTGAATATATATATAGTGTGATGTGCRGMATACTATTTACGACTCGGAGTATGACTGTATGCGAAAGTAATATGGAGCAAGCATACTGTGTTTTATGGGACGGAATATCATACTGATATGAGCCAATCCGAAAAATGAACACTCGAAATCAAGACTAATGGAAATTAATTTATGCAAGTAGCACCATGCATGTGCTTACACAAACTAAGTTGTTGGAGAGTTGAAATAGCTAGTCAGATTAATTCATTCTTGGGCAGGGGAGAAGAAAGATCTTCCATCATGTTCTCATTAAGGATTTAACTAATAATTAGCTAAGGTGTTTTCTTGTGTAGGGGTGAAGATTTATTGCTATTTTCTTTTTCTATGCTATTTGCAGCCTCTTTATATATCATTCCAATTCTGAAAAGTATAAAGAACAAGAAAACTTTAGTTAATTTGAAAATATTAATTTATTGCAATCGAAAGGAAAAATCCACCGAACTCATTAACAAATATTACACAGACACAACACACACACAGTTAGTTGACTAAATTTTTAGTGGGCCTGTGGCACAAAAACAAAATCAACATCTCTAACTAATGATATATACTTTTAATCTCTATCTAAATTAGACAAATCAAAGATTAATGTTTCCGTGAGAACACCTGAAGATGTATTCACACATTGGCCGCTACAAAAAGGTAGTTATTAGTAGCAAAGCAAATCTGGACTGAAGTTCAAATAAACATGCACACGGGAAATGAAAGAGGGAGAGAGAGGTAGGAATGTAAGTAACATAACACAATCAACGTTACGTTACAATTGATTGTACACCATCAGGGCTGGAATATACTCTTCTTAATCAAAACAATCTTTCCATGAAAAAAAAAACACAATCAATCTTCCAACATGTATACATAGGTATGAACTTTTCCTCTATGGTAGATTTGACTTTTCTCACATTCAATGCTCTTTGATCCATTTCAATTTCAAATGCTTTTAATTTCCCTCCAATTTCCCTTCCAGTTTGCAAGCCTTTTTAGTTTAGTAAATTCTAATTTATGTAATTAATTAATTACTTTCAAGTAAGCTCTTAATTTTCTTTAACCTTTGCTTTAGTTATTATTTTCAAGTTTTTATTTAARTTAAAGCTTTAGTATAAATCAAACCAAACCAATGACTTAATRCTTTCTTAGATTAGGTTAGTTTAGTTTCGATTAACAAGAGAGTAARCAAAAACACCGAYCGCCGATAACATCTATCCTCGAKAGGTACGACTCGGRAAAAYTTACTGTTCTACAAYCGACTCCGTACTATTGCGGAGACGATTTCTTAGTGTGCTGAGAGATCCTCGATCAAATTGAGGTTGATTTGTACTTTTTTGTACGCTTTTTTGTTACCTTTTTGTGTCGCGTTTGCATGTGTTTTGCTTGCATTTACGAGTATTAGGAGTCATTTTGGCCTATTWTGTTAKTTTTAGGTTTTTGTAACTTTTGTGCGGTTTTTAGTAGTTTTTCGTATATTTTTACTCTTTTTCGTACTTTTGGCCGTAGGATGACCAAACGGAGCCCGCGCACGTTTGGAAGCGTTCCACTCGACTCGAATTTGACAGGAAATAAAGGATACATAGTGCGAACGAGGAGCAACAGCCGGCGAACGTTTAGAGCGGAAATGAGAAACCGAGTCGGGTGCAGCCGTTCCAGTCGATTGACTGGCTTTCATTCGATCGAATGATAGTCTAGTCGATCGACTGGAGTATAGGGAGTTTGGCCATTTTTGATGATGCAGTCGATCGACTGCAGTTGATCGACAGATAATTAGTCAATCGACTGAGACGCTGGGGATTTCGTGATTTTGGTCCATTTTTGACAATTTTACCCCTGCGATTTTGTGTATATAAGCCATCTCTCTCCAACCTTATCTACAACTCTTCCTTGGTGGTTTTGAACTAGTTCAATCTCCTCCAAGCCTCTACATTTCCTTTGCCATTAAAACCCTAGTTTAAATCCTTAGTTAGTGTAGTTTAGCTAGCTTAGTAGTTAGTTTAGTTAGGTTTAGTAGTTTTTAGCAAGTGTTGGAGAGGGTGACAACTCCTTTATTTGTGTTCTTTGTTGTGTAGAAGATTTTGATTTACTTTGAAGGTTGTAATCTAGATTTGAAACTTTTGAGTTGAATACAATTTGGTAGTGTTCTTTCCCTTTACTATTATGTTTTGTTGTTGATTGATTGTTCTTATTGTTGTGTTGGTTATTAGGCTTTGGTTTGTGTTATTTTCTTTTCATTGTTCTTCAATTTCTCATTTTTAGCTTTCAGTTTGTTCTTGTTCTTGCAAAACTCCATGGATGCTTTCATTTTCAAGCTTTTTACCTCTTTTAGACAGACAAACTTTTGGCTCTTGAAAGTTGTATGAGCTTTTCCTCTTTTGTAGATTTGACTTTTCTCACATTCAATGCTCTTTGACCCATTTCAATTTCAAATGCTTTTAATATCTCTCCAATTTCCCTTCCAATTCGCAAGCCTTCTTAGTTTAGTAAATTCTAATTTATGTAACGTTGTTAATTAGGTTTAATTAATATCATTAATTAATTACTTTCAAGCAAGCTCTTAATTTTCTTTAACCTTTGCTTTAATTATTATTTTCAAGTTTTTATTTAAATTAAAGCTTTAGCATAAAACTCAAACCAAACCAATGACTTAATGCTTTCTTAGATTAGGTTAGTTTAGTTTCGATTAACAAGAGAGTAAGCAAAAACACCGACCGCCGATAACATCTATTCTCGAGAGACACGACTCGGGAAAACTTACCGCTCTACAATCGACTTTCGTACTATTGCGGAGAAGATTTCTAAAATTAGAGTGCTAAGAATTTTTCGATCAACGTGGATAGGATATCTGCTCAAGGAATTGAAAATTGGATCAGCTCGCATGCCTACTGTTTGGGGAGATAATCTGAGCACGATAGCTCTGGCATCGAATCCTGTCTTACATGCAAGATCGAATCACATTGAACTTGATCTCCATTTTGTTATAGACAAGATTTTTTCACAACAACTCGCGGTACAACATGTTCCTTCTTCAGAGCAGATAGTTGACATTCACTAGTGGAAAAAAGTTGATTGGTGTCGCTTCATCAGTGGCGGTTAAAAGAGGAACCGCTGCAAAAAGTGAAATGGCAGCGCTTATTCGTAAAGAAGCGCTGCTTATGAAATTAAAAAAAAAAATCCATCCGGGTGGCGGTTCTATAAAATAACCGCCACCAATAATGATTTTGGGCAGCGCTTATTTGGAAAAGCGCTGCCAATAAAAAACACCGGGTGGCGGTTCTATAATATAACCGCCACCAATAATTAAATCGGGCAGCGCTTATTTAAGAAGCGCTGCCAATAAGAATGCCGGTGGTGGTTCTATAATATGACCGCTGGTGTACCCGGGCAGCGCTTATTTAAAGAAGCGCTGCCAATAAAAAATACAGCTGCTTTTGAATAAGCTATCCCCAAACAAAACAATCGTATAGCTCACAAATCAGACTTAGCAATTACTTATCCGGGAAAATTAATTGTTGAAATTTGGATGTAACCTTCAAATTACTTTCATTTTCACGCCCTTTTAATTGGATAAACCCTTGAAATACTTAGCCCCTTGAAATCGGCTTTTCGAAGCTGAATTTTTCACCTGTAATCGGCTTTTTCACCTGCAATCGGCGCTTGATTTTGGAATTTTAGAGGTAGCGTATTTGTCCAGATTGTATCTCGAGGTTGAGCTGTCTGTAAGTTCTTTCTTTTCACTTCAATTTATGTTTTTTTTTTTTTTATGTCTAGAGTTGGGCGTATTTGGATTGATTATTTTAGGTATTGCAGTTTAAGTTGAAAATGGTCTTCATCTATGTAGTTGGATTAAGCCTGTATACTTTCTGTATTTCATGATTCGTGTTCTTTCTGCTGTTTTAGGTATTGCTGTTCAATTTTCTTTTTTCTTGCATATTTAAAAAAAAATTAGATTCTGAAAAAATTTTAGTGTCTGATTACTGCTGTTCTAAATTTTGATAACTAAGGCTTGGTGTTTAAGAAATTATTGTTCTTGCCGCCTGAAAAAAATAAAAATTCTTGATTGCACAAATTCATCACTCTGTTATCACATTTCATAAATTTGGATGTAAGCTTCATCCACGGACAGGGCTCGGCTTTTCCTTGATCTTTGTCTGGTGCTTAACACCATTCTCAAACTTCTCAAACGAGGTATGCAATGAATAATAACTCGTCGGAGATGACGGAATCGACCTAGAGCCGGAGGACTTAAATTTCCCCACGGGCTCCTTTTTCGCATCTAAAGACAAAGCCAGCTTCGACAGCTGAGACTTGGATCGAGTCAATACAGGACTAGTCTTCTTCTTAGTATCGTCCTTCACGGATACATTGATTGACAACTTGGATGATCCCAATTTATTATTATGATTATTATTTTTGTTTACTATTGATTTGGATTGGCAGCGAAGGAGATGAATTAATATTAATACTATTATTATTAGTAGCAGCGTTGTTGAGAAACTCTAACGAATGAGTGTCGACTATATCTTATTGGTGTACCGACACAGGGGTGACGGCCGGGGACGGGCCGTACGCCTCTAAGGATAGGGACAGGGGAGGTTTGTCAGGCGTAAGGCAATCGATCTCAAAGTTGACCAGTAGGTATGCCGCTGCGACGTAAAAGTCACCGTGATCCACTAAAACTGTTTTAACTTCCTCGCTTTCTTCTTCAGATGACGACGACGATGATGACGATATCGAAGGAAATGAATGAATGGATTGAAATTCATCGTCGTCATCATACTGTTGCCTTTTTTCAGGTTCATCATAAAACTTCATCATGTGAGATCTCATGTGACCGCCCAAAGCTCGCCTATTTGCGAAGTTTCTGAAACAGAGCTTGCATCTGTATCGCTTTTCCATATTTTTTTACATAAACAGAAAAAGAAAAGAAAAAACTTTGTTTTTTAACACACTGTGTGTGTGTGTGTGTGTTTATGAAGTAAAGAGAGTGTGGCTAAAAGGAGTAGGTGACAAGCATTCCTCCAACCAGATTATCATTTCCTCTACTTGTTTATATTTCTGTCAAAATATAGTGTAACAGAAATACCCTTTAATCTAAAATAAATTTCATAATACAATTTACACTTTATAGACAAAAAACAAAAAACAAACGACAATTGACAAGGAATATGAATCAGTTCTGTGCCTTTATTCATGGATTTGTAGGCTAAATGGCTCTTTAATACAATATATAGGAATTTTGCCAAGATAAAGATTGATARTCTCACTCCATGAATTCTATGATTATATTCAAGAATTCTATGCTACAGAATGGGCGAAATGTAATGTCTAGAATATGTTTTTGTTTTTATTTTTTTAAATTTTATCAATCATGGCCAATTCCAGATTATTCCCTAATTCAAAAATTTTCCCTATTTTGTGATTTTTTCTTATTAGAGCCTGATTCTTTTTTTTTTCTTTTTTTCTTTTTTTTTTTTGTCTGTGTTTCGTATGTAAACATGTTTACGGCGTAGGAGATGCGTTGTATATGTGTTAAACAGAACGCGTTGTATATGTGTTAGACAATGTTGACAAAAGGTAATTTACAATTTAGGATAAATATATAGATAAGAGTCTCAAAATATAATTAAACAGAACACCCTCAGATCATTCTCTCATTTAGCCAGATTTTCTATGGTCATTGATATGCTTTGATGTTAGAGGATATGTGTTCTCCTCTGATCACTTGAATGTTTTGATGTTTGCAACTCGGTGAAACTATTTTTTCTTAGTTGGTTTTGTTTCACATTTATTTCAAAAATAAAATTATACTCCGTCAATTATGGAGTTTCTATGATCGTATGTATTATGGATATTCTTTCATTAATGTGAGCACTTAATAGTAGTGAGTGATCGTTCTACCAAAATCTTTATTCTATATCTATGTAGGGTAAAGAAAATAAGTTTGAATTCATAACTCATCTTCTGAACTACATACAAACTCATGCATTTATTTTAATTTTTTTATTTCAGGAATTGAGTCAAGATTGGCGAAATAGAGGAGAACGACTTTCTCTTTGTGAATTGGTGATAGGTTGCACTTATGAGTGAACTCTTTAGATGCGCATGAGGTATTAGTATTGGTTTAATTAAACGGCAAGAGATGCATGATATTCTTAGTAAATTATATCTTTCGTTCATTCTCTTTTTCGATTTCTTTTTGTGTGCTTCATTGCTTGAAGGAAATCTGTCATCTTCCTTCTTATTTCTGCCAAAGGAATCTGATTGATCGAGAAAATATTGATGTGATTCTAGATTAATAGCATAGAAATGCATAAACTAATGAATTTTTTCAATATTACATGAAAATAAATGCACATTAAGTTGCACAGATTTCACTTTTAACAGTTTACGAGATATCTGAGAGGTAGAATTAGCCTATGTTGAACTTGAACAGGCATTCATATAAACTACATTCTCAATCTGTTTCTGAATGTGAAAAGATAAAATAGAGTAGTTTAAGATAAAGTTGTAACCTTCTAAAAGGAGATAAGAAATAGTTGAAAGAAAAGAGAGAAATATTTATATTGCTAAATTGAATTATTGTTTTCCTTTTTTTTTTTTTTTGATAATAAGGTTTAATCAATAAAATGAAAGTCCAACTGAATATTTTATATGGAAAATACCATCCACACCATTATGTTAGATTTTTTATTTTTATTTATTGTCGAATGGACTTTAAGAACTAAAGCTTTTATTCACGAAACTATCTTTAGGACTTTAGGAGAATTTGATTCTCTAAAAGAAATGAGAAATATCATCGTGTCACTCACGCAGAGTTTGATTCCAATAACAAACATTTGGCTTTCAATGGACCAACTCTTAATATTACTTGAATTTATTTCTGATGTAAATGTCGTTTTTGTCTGATGAAGAAATCGAGTGAAAGTGTTGAAGGGGACAACCTTTTCTTCTTGGTTTTGGTATGTGAAATATTGGATGTAGACACTCATAAGTCATGAGTATCTTAATTTGCATACGAGTTTCCTAAATTTTTATTTTATTTTCATTTGTTATATATTCTTTTGATACTATGGTAAAGTGTATGAAATTCAAATTTATTCATGTTTGAGTCAACTACGAAATTTTATCAAGTACTTATATCGAGAGATTATAGTAGTAGTTTGGTGGTCTTGTCAGCAAATTAAAACGATTTTCTTTCTAAGAAAGTTGGATTAATTTGTGCCTTCTTGTCACTTAAAATCCAATGTCGCGTGTGATGCGTTTTTTGGGATCTCTAATATTCTAGGAATAAAATATATTTTTGAGAATATTTAGTAGAGCTAAAGTTAGATTGTAGAAGTTATGGAATGCAAACTTTATGCTTATCAAAATTGCTCGGAAGTTTTCAAAAATCACACTAATGTGATTCTTATTTATAGATACTATGGTTAGTTGCGACCGCGAGCTGATGAGATGAAACTTATGTAGATTCTTTTGAGGACATGAATATATTGGTGTAGGGGCTGTCATTCAGGGCCAAGAATAATGATTTTTTATTCCTTTACGACATTAAGCTCTTTCAATAAGAGAAGGCTTGTAATTTGATAAACTTATTGGGTTTGCACCTTCATGAAATCTGGAAACTTCAATTATATGGTAGATGTGAATGGGTTGTAATAACTACTTGCTTTCCATGTATTTGAATTGCCTCTTGTTACTCTATGTTGCCAAGGCRATTTTTTAAAATTACAGACTTTAGAATTAGGCTCGCATTCGCTGAATAATTCTTTGATATGAGTTTTATGTCCATTCTTTAGTTTATTTACAGTTAAGCATCGGGATGAAAGGGATAACAGTTGATAAAAGGAATGGCTTTGTGCTCAAGTCATCTCAATATTTTCTTTGTTAAACATAGAGGAACAAATCAATGAGTCACTTGMTTGAATACAAAAATTTGTTTAGAGAAAAGGATTATGTTGAATTTATGTTATATTATCTTGAATCATATTTTTCTGCAATTCATGAACTTTAAGATGTATGAAAGAAATTAACTCTACAATGTAAGAAAAGAACTCTACAATGTATGAAGAATATTTATAATAGGACTACACTAAAATGCATTTTCATTTGATTTTCAACTAAATTATTAAAATAATGCAGTTCACGTGCAACGCACGTGCACCTTACTAGTATTATAAAAATTTTGCATTATTCCTGATTTTTGATTAATGAAATTAATATTATTTCATTCATGTCCGATTCAGGCTGGATGAAGAAGCCCTTATTTTCACCTTTGTAATTTCCAGCAGCGACTGAATGTTCGAAGCCCTCCACAGCAATATTTCGAGCATCATTGATAAAGTTTAGAGTTTGAAATTTGCAGATTATCTCAAATTTCGTGAGGAAGATGGCTTGATCAGAGGTATTTTAAGATTTGCCAACCATGAACATGTATATTATTACTCTCTATTTATATGCTTACTTGTAGACTATAAGATTATTTTAATTTTCACCCAGAACTCATTTTATGGAAAACTATTTGACGAACACCATTTCTCAAAATGCATCACAAAATTCAAAAAAGACGGATTTCACTATAGGAGTTAATTTTATATTTAGGAGCATTGTTTTTTTATTATATTATGAAGCTACCTTCAATCTTCTCACATCACTAGTGGAAAAAAAAGTTGGTAGGTTGTCGCTTCATAGGCGGCGGTTCATATAGGAACCGCTGCAAAAAATCAAAAGCCAGCTCTTATTAATCAATAAGAAGAAGATAAATTCCATATTCCCATTTCTAAAGATACTTTTGAGGTTAAAGACTAAATTTTCTCATGATTTTCAAAGATGTAATTAAAAAAATTACCAAACCATGTGGTCTGAGAGAGAGCAGGAGAGCAATATTTCAAAAGGGTTGTTGACAAAGCTGCTAAAAACACCAAAACTGAAAATCCGATGTCGTTTTATGTTCGTTTTATTATAGCATTCTATGTCAGACTTAGATAAAATTCTTTTGGGTCAAAATTGAGGCAAACTCAGTATTAACCGTTGCGAAATAAGAAAAAGAAAGCTCGTGGAGATTGATTTGGATTCGAAGAATCTCTGCCTCTTTTTTATTTGTCTGAACGTTTTTAGAATATATTTTTCCTACCCTGTTCCTGTTTTCTATCAACGATTTACTTCTGATACCTATTTAATTTTCTTACTGCAATTAAATGTAATAATGGTTTCGTCACTTACTTTTAGTTATAAAGATAAGTAACGCGTTTCA
>BMAC01001287.1:66336-91984 GCA_014905375.1 Phtheirospermum japonicum | reverse complement strand
ATTTGAAATTGAATAAAACTATTTAAGGATTCCGATTGTATGTTCCTCGAGAGACGACTCGAGTCAATTTGCCTAACTACGCGCGACCCCGTTCTCTTGCGGGCAAGCTATTGATCTTTTGACAAATTTTCATAAGTAAGCAACTAAAAAGCTTGAATCACTCAGCAAGTTTGACATAACCTTTAAGGCCAGAACAACTATTAAAGCTCAGGCACTAGCTGACTTCATGCAGGAAATGACCAGCTCTCCCGAGGACAAAAAAGAATGGATAATTTTTACGGACGGCTTGGTAGGAAGTCAGGGCTGCGGTGCAGGAATAGTGTTGATCGACCCAGTAGGTGGGGCTACTGAGTACACAGTGTGAATGAACTATGTTATGTCTAATAACGCAGCTGAATATGAGGCCCTTCTACGAGGAGTGCAAATGGCGAAGGATTTAGGGGCAGAACAGGTGTACGCGAAGGTTGACTCAGAGATGAAAGCATGCAGAGGTACCTGACCTAATTTAGAGAACTAGCCAAGGGGATGAGGGCTCTGACTGTCCTTCAAATTCCTAGAGAGGAAAATGGGAGAGTAGACTATTTGGCTAAGGTAGCCAGCTTAGCCATGGATTGCCAGGAAAGGGTAATCACTTTATTGATGGCGGACAATGAATTTGGAACAGAGAAGGTATGTGCGGTGAATGAGAGAGAGGACTGGCGCTCTCCTATTCAGGCATACCTGGAAAAGGGAGAGCTGCCGGAGGATAAGAGGGAAGGAGCAAAGGTGAGAACCAGATCTGCTTGATTCTGCTTGATCAAGGGGACGTTATTTCGACGAGGATTTGGGCGGCCTTTATTGCGATGTTTGAGCTTGGAGGAGGGCACCCATGTCCTCAAAGAAATATATGAGGGCTGTTGTGGTAATCGCATGGGAGCAAGGGCCTTGGCTAGTAAAGTAACGCGGGCTGGTTATTTTTGGCCATCGCTGAGAAAGAGGCTGAGGGCTTCGTTAAGAAGTGTGAAAAGTGTCAGAAGATGTCTCCCTTGACTCATCAAACAGTGGAAGAGCTCATGACAATGAGCTCTCCTTGCCCCTTTGCAAAATGGGGAATAGACCTGGTCGGCCCATTCCTGATGGCTCCAGCCCAGAAGAGGTTTTTGATCGTAGCCATTGACCACTTTAGCAAGTGGGTTGAGGCTGAAGCTCTGGCGAAAATCACGGAAGAAGCAGTGATGGGATTCATTTGGAAAAATATTGTATGCCGGTTTGGCGTTCCAAGGGTTATGATCTCAGATAATGGTACCCAGTTTGTGGGTGCCAAAATTAAAGCTTGGTGCACCAAGATGAAAATCCAGCAAAACTTTACATTTGTTTACCACCCGCAAGAAAATGGACAAGTTGAGGTGACCAATCGCATCCTTGTCCAGGGACTTAAGTCACGCTTAGAGAGGTCAGAGGGTAAATGGGTGGAAGAGCTGAGCGCAATAATCTGGGCCTACCGCACCAATCCTAAGGACAGCACGGGTGAAACCCCCTTCATCTTGGTTTATGGCATGGATGCCGTCATCCCTGCGGAGATTAGCCTTAAAACCCACTGAATACAGAACTTCGATGAAAATTGAAATGATGCATTGGCGCAAGACGCGCTGGATTTAATCGAAGAAAAAAGAGATCAGGCAGCGGTTATGATGGAGCACGTGAAGGAGCGAATTCGGGCAGCTTATAACAGAACAGCCCGGAAGAGATATTTCCAGGTAGGAGACCTGGTCCTACGAAGGACTGACCTGGGAAAGACCAAGGGAAAGTTGGATGCTACATGGCAGGGGCCATTCCGGGTCACACAAGTCTTGGCTGGTGGTGCTTACAAATTGGAAGAAATGGATGGGGTTGAGATACCCCGAACGTGGAACATTTCTAATTTACGTAAATTGTATGTGTAATTTGATTTTGAAAAGTTTATTTATATAACAATAATGGAGGTTTATTCTTGTTTGCCAACTCGTGGATTTCTCTAAAGCCAGGATTGGCTAATGGCGGATGCCCCATTTTCATGACCTCATTGTCAGTTTAAGCCAGGATTGGCTAAGGGCGGATGCCCCACTTTCCTGACCCGATTATCAGTTTAAGCCAGGATTGGCTAAGGGCGGATGCCCCATTTTCCTGACCTGATTGTCAGTTTAAGCCAGGATTGGCTAAGGGCGGATGCCCCATTTTCCTGACCTGATTATCAGTTTAAGCCAGGATTGGCTAAGAGCGAATGCCCCATTTTCCTGACCCGATTGTCAGTTTAAGCCAGGATTAGCTAAGGGCGGATGCCCCATTTTCCCTGACCTGATTGTCAGATAACGCCAGGATTGGCTAAGGGCGGATGCCCCATTTTCCTGACCCGACTGACAGATGAAGCCAGGATTGGCTAAGAGCGGATGCCCGCAAGAATTCCTGACCTGATCGTCAGTTTAAGCCAGGATTGACTAAGTCTAGATACTCGTGAAAACGCCTGACCTGGCTATTAACCTAAGTCAGGAGTGGCTTAAGGCAGATGTGCATAAGATGCTAAAGTTAATTCAAGACAGATCTGGCCAAAGGCAGATGACTCAATTCTCCAGACCTGACGGTAAGTTCAAGAGCCTGGATTGGCTAAAACTTGAAAAACCCTAATTCGCTTGATTGAACAGAAACAAGAATCAATTGAGAATTTTCGTAGAAAATACTCTTGCATTTATCATAACATTCTGGGAATACAAAAGAAAGTGCCCATGCCTTCTACGCAGGCTGGCAAAATTGATTACAATGCAGGAAATAAAACAGAAGAACAGAAAATTCAACAAAATCCCAGAGACATTTAGCCATGTGAGGACGAGGCCCTCTGATCAGCGGCCAAAACACGACAGACACGCCACAGCTCACGCTCAGTTTCGTAGTAGCGCTGACGGTACTTATTGGCTCGCTCAGATATGGCATGAGCTTCACCGGCGGCAATAGTCAATCGGTTCACCGACTCCGTCAGGTCGGCCTTCTCCTCTTGCAACTGACGATTCAGTTGACGCAGCTCAGCCCATTCTCGCTTGTAGTGGCGCTTTTTCTGTCTCTTCCTCTCCAAGAGTCGATACAGATAGCTAATTTTCTCTCGGAGCACAGACAGTTTGTCGAAAAGCTTGAAACTTTCGACGAACAGAGAAATGTTCTTTCCTTTCACAGAGTTAAGCTCTTAGAGTAAGGAAGAAGAATCCATTGCAGAAATTGAAGAAAAACAAATCATACATGCACATATATAAAGGAAACGAAGGCACGTGCCAAGGAATAAAAATTACTAGGATTTCCGGAAAACTCTAGAATCCCAAGAGTCATTACACGACAAAAGAGCATTTATTACCATTAAATATTGTTCAGCGTACAAATTCAGAAAAAGATAAAAACAGACCATCCACACAGGCAAACATCAGGTCTAATCAAAAACAGAAATAAAGAGAGTCGCCCTAAGCCTAAGTTTCAGCATCCAGCTCCTCAGCCAATTTCTCCACAGCATCTTCAGCTAAGGCGCCCGGTGAAGCCCCGTCGGATAGCTCACCTAGACCTGCGAAGGTTGGGGAAGGAGAAGAGGCAGGAAGGGTCAAGGCAAGAGCCTGGTCTGAATGAGACTGCTCTGGCGCAGGAGAATGAAAAAGGGCAAGGATGTGTCCAGCAAACTCAGCAGGCCCGACAATATGAAGGCGGTCTTGCTCCGGAGCATAAGTAAATGAGGTGGGCTCAAGAGGATTCTCTAGAGGCAGTTTTCGATCAAAGGGAGCCCCGGGATGCTCTGAGGCCCACTTGGCTTGCTGGTCCAGACCAAAATGATAATAGCCTATGGCCTCTGGAACTAGCAGCGTATAAAGCTCTTTGGATCTCAGGAAGGCTTGCCGGGTCTCCTCCCTGGCGAGTTGGACCAACTTCAAACCCTCTTCCGAGTTTAGAAACTCGGTCTTCCGTCCTTCTCTGGCCTTCGCCAGGTTTTCATCGGCTAAGCTCCTTGCCTCAGCCAAAGACTCATCCTTCGCCTCAGAACGGGCCATCTCCACTACCTTCGCCCGGGCTTTCTTCACCTTAGATAGATCATCCTTCATCTCTTTTAGCTCATCTTTCATCTCTTTTATCTCACCCCTCTGTTTCTTCAGCTCGACTCCTCGCTCCTTAGCCAGAGCCTTGAAGCGCTCCTCCTTCACGCGCAGCTCCTTATTTTCTTTGATCACGTCGAACTGGATCATAGATCTGGTGGCTCGAGTGGCCAAGATAGCCCTCTTGGAAAGAGCCTGATTATAAGAGAGAGGGTTAATACTTAGACAAGTGATGTAAAAGTGGAAAAGAGAAGGAAAGAAATTTACTCGCGCTTCGTCCTGGCACCAGGACTCCAAGAGCTCGCGGTCATTCATCTTCTCCCGGTCTTGCTGGTCCATAGGTAGGCATTGCCTATGCATATAATGGAGAGCCACCTCTCCTGAGAAGTTGAGGACCGAGTTAATTGGAGGGGGAGTGTTGCGTGTGATTGGAGCAAGGGATGTTGGGTCATGACCGCCCTGGGTTATGCGGGGCCTCTTGGACAGAGGAACGACATCCTCCTCGGACTTGGAGGAAGGACTTGTGGTGGCTGTGGAACGAAGGGGCGGCCGAGAAGGGCTGGAGCCTGGTACTTGAGAAGGGTTGGGGACCGGTACTCGGGAAGGAGTGGAGCTCTGGACTTGGGCAGGAGAGGAAGAACCCACTTCTCGAGCAACTGTTTCTGGGGTCGCCTCCATCCCTTTTGTGGCAGCTGCAATTATCTGGCGCATCATCCTTTCTGAAAAGAGAAAAGGAGAAAAGGATAAGACTTATGAAAAATAAAGTACAAAGAGACAAACTAGGATAAAAAGAATTTTACCAATCTCCCGGGTTAGAGGGCCCGTTTCTAACCGCTCGTTAAAGAAATCCAGAACGAAGGGAAGAAGGAGGTCGGTCACATGAAGGGGATTCCCATTAAGGGTAGAGATGATTTTTTGCAGATGGGGGGACCCGTCTGCGGCAGCTAAGTGACGATAGGGGAGTAGCTTATCGATGGGCTTAGGGTCAAAACCCCAGTCCCCATCACAATAGACAAAAAGAACTTCTTTCTCCAAGCTTTGTTGGAGGAAGGGAGCCCATGCAGGAAATGAACTCCAGGTCTGGCGCTGAGATAGAAGCAGCCAGGGTAAGAGCTCTTGACCTGATAAAGTTGATAGAAGGTTTGAGCAGTGGGATCCAGGCCAGCATACCGCATGGCCAGATTGTAGCATACTATAATCCTAAAAGAATTGGGGGTAAATTGAAAGACTGGGATTTTGTACATGGCGGCGATTTCAAGCATCAGGGGGTTCACTGGAAGGCACAAACCCGCCTGAAACTGGTCGACATAGAAAGTCAACTAGCCGGACGGCGCCTGACACACCAGAATGCCCGCCGGAGGGCGATAAGGATCGAATTGTTCAGAGAACTTATATTTATAGCGCAACTCCCCAACAGATCTATCGCTAAGGATGGAGGTGACTTTTGGGTGATCAGGGATCGATGGAGGATATTCTAAACCCCCTGAGGAAGAAGAGGTGGACGCAGGAGGGGAAGACGGCGAAGATGAGAGGGCTACCGCCGTTGGAGAAGGAGAAATAGTTGGAGGAGCGTCGGGAGGAGAAGAAGACGATGACATTATCGGAAATTTAAAAAGAGAGGACGGAGAAAGTACCTGGTCTATGAGGGTGGATGGAAAAATTGAATCTGAAAACTTGTCGGAGTACTAGAGAGAAAAAGAGAAGCTTGAGAGTTCTTGCCAAAATGAAAATGTGAAAGTGAGAGAAAGAGAGAGTCCAGCGGGAATAAAAGGCAAGTGGATAAATTCAAAAAACGAGAATCGAGGAAAAAGCGGGATTTGATGGTACCCTCGCATTTAATGCGGGACAGATGAATAGTACCCTAGGCAGTGAGCTGGAACGCCAACCGTCCTAGGGTAGGTCACACGCCGCTGACTTGTCATAGGTGCAGTACTTGGAAAGACGTGTGGGTATGGCAACCATTTCGGGATGTGGGCCGACACCACTAATGCCAATGATTAGGCCTGATCGTCAGGCGGATTTTTAGGGATTCGTGCGAGTACGAAAAACAAGAAAAGCACGTGGGACTGCATTTATTTCAAAAGGCTCTGGAGTTTTACAGCTCTACCCTAACTATTTCGGGGGAAGGAGTTGATGTGGCATAAATAAGTCAGACCTGGATTGGGGTAGACCTGAACTGGGACAATTAAAGGACAGGAATCTAGGCTAGCTCAATCCTTGAGAAGGTCTGGTCTTCTCAGAAATAGATCAGAGATGTTGAAAAGAAGATCGCTACGGCTCAGGAATTACCCTGACCTGGTGTGAATTCTTCATAAAACAGTACTTATAGAATGGGATCAAGTCAGGCTCGAATATCCTGACTTACAAGAGAGATGGAGAGCAGGATCAGGGCAGACCTGGTACCCTGACCTCTTCCTAGGGGACAAATGGGACCACTTGTCAGAATTGGTTGCTTAACGGCCCTTGATTCACGGCCTTTGTTTCCGAGATCCCGGAAGGGGTCCCCACTGAGAAAAACTATAAATATCTCAGCCTTGAGGCTGAGAAAGGTATGTCATTCTTTGCGCATTCCTTTTCTTACTCACTAAAACACTCCACACGCTTTCTGACTTAAGTATCGGAGAGGTTTCTATCGGAAAACCTCCGATGGTCCTTTTCTGACGTGTTTGTGTGTGCAGGTCGGGGTAAAAGCACAGATTCCAGACGTTGTCATAAGTTTTGGGTGAAACAAATTACAATTGAGTTAATTTAGAAATTGGGGTGTAGAGTTCATTATTTAATTTTGAAAAAATAATATAAGTTTGTAGGGATCATTTTTCCATTTCGATTTTAGAAATCACCATTAGGAGATAAAGAAACATACAAGAAATAATTATGAAACACTCGTGAAACAAGAATACTAGTATAAGTAATTGTAAAGCATGAATTATGAAATATGTATGACACAATTCTGAAATAAAAAGCGATAAGAAGAAATATGAAACAATTTTTTTTTGCCGTCGTCGAGCTTTTGACGTTAAATAAGCGCTTCTTGGGAGGCAACCCAAGCCTTTTAACCTTATATGTTTTTGTGTGTTGTTGTTTTTGTTATTTTAGGTTTTTTTTTTTAAGTACCACTTAGGAATGGACAATTTATTAGATGCACCTGGGTGCACTCCACAAGTTACTTATATGTGATGGTATATGTATATTTTGTGCGATGGTATATCTGAATTTTGTACGATGATATATAAATATTATGATATACCAATGTTTTTATGCACTTAAAAGTTGTGTGATGATGTATACATGTTATGTACGATAGTATATGAATAGTGTATGCGTTGATATACAAATGATGAATGTTTTGTGCGATTATATATGAGAATGTTCCGTGTGTCTAAACACATGGTTCACATTGTCCCTTCTGTATGATGATATATGTATGTTTTGTTCGATGATATTCATGTTACCCCACATAATATACATATATTATCGTATAAAATACATGATATGTGTGTTTTGTTCGATAATATATCAATATATATATATATATATATATAGGATCATGTGAGAACCAAAGCCCTGTGTGGGAACTTTAGGAACCGCTATATTACATTATATGTGATGCTAATTTAAATAATGCAATATGCTATTTATATTTTTACATTGCTATTTTTAAATTCCCTTTATTTTTACTATTATCATATTAGCATGAATATCATTCATAAATAGCATCACATACATGTGAACCCACCCCTATATATATATATATATATATAATTAGTATTTGGATCATGTGTTAACCCATCCCCTAGATGGGAACTAGGAACCCATCTTATCCATTAGACGAAATTTAATAGATGGTTAGGATGATACAGAGAATTATTATAATTAAGTTAAGTTTTAATAGAAAAAGATTTTAATGTCATTGGCCATTATACTTTAAATAAAATCCCATAATTAATGTATATTTCCATATTTCATACAAAACAAAATCTCTGGATCTCATTTTTTTCTACTGCTAAACATATTATATATATATATATAAAATATATTTTTTCCCCTTTAATCTGGTCAACAACTGACCTGGCGAGTGTTAGACCCGACAATTAAACTGGTGACCAGAGGCCAACCTGGATCAATGACTGAGCCGTACGGTGTCCTATTAGTTATCGAAAGCCAAGAACTGATGGGAAGCTCAAATTGGCTACTGTAGTAATAGGGTTCGAGACTGCCGATCAGCGAGCAACAATGGCGGAAAACGAGACTGTCATCAAGCCAAAGCCTCGACCAATTATACGCATTGGCCTATTTCTCATTTCCCACTGTCTATGTTATTATATATTATCCCTCTAAATATTATTTTTAATTTTTCCCTCAATTATCGGAGGATCAATTTCTTCACTAGAAAGAAAATCTGAAAACTAAATTTTTGGTGCGAGTTGCAGTGTGGTATGCTGCGCAGCAGGAATTGCAGCTCTTTTTCTTTTGCCTATTCTCGCCAAGACCACTTATATTTCCAAAAATGCCCTCATGCCTGGTCGGTTTCACTAGTCCCTTGTCTGTGTTAGTGTGTGTGTGTTAACATTATTTTTTGGCCTATAATGCGTTTATAATGTCTTGATTTGCTTCTAATTGATCCGTTTATAATGTCTTGATTCGTTTCAACTACAATTAACATATTGCTAATTTTGTTCATCTATAGAGAGTTATTAGCATACCATTATTAGGTTGTGAGTATCGGCGGCAAATAGTCTGATTTAGCCCCGAGGACTCGAGCCTGGGAGTCGGGAAAAAACTCGTGCCCGGGCAGCTCCGTAACAACACCTTTCTCAGTGATTGTGATAGGGTACCTTAGCAAGTGGCCTGGCAAGTCCCTAGTCAAACCCTCGTCGGCATAGAGATCCCAATACTTGTCGGCTATCTCGTTCACCTTTCTCACGCATTTCACGCTTTGGGGTTGGTTGAACGAGTCATCGAGCATGCCAAGGTGCTCGTACCATAAGGACGTTCTAAAACCGTGGACTTGGCCCCTGGCTGGATGCTGCCTGGACGCCAGATGGTACGGTTGGTAGGCTCCCATGGCTATCTCCGAGTCCCTTTAGCCGTCCATCGATTGTTGGTTGATGTTGTCCGACCCGATTATTATGTACTCGTCATCTACTGCAAAGACATTTGAAAATATATATATGCCCATGACCAAGTTTTTTAAGAAAAGGTACGATGCATTATGGGTCATGTAAGAATTTTGAAATTTGACAAAAACGACTTGATCGAACAAAAGAAAAAGTAGTTACCGGACTAAAATGGCAACTTTCAGCCTTTTAAAAAAAATCAGCAAGTTGTGTGACTAGTTTATTCATAACCACAAACTATTATCAAATACTATTTCTTTTTTTCAACATAGCTTATTATATTTTTTTTTAGCATTCCAGTTTCGTAATATCAGCAATCTCAATCATCTCAGCAACTTCACCACATGTAATTTGCATTATACCAAATAGATTTTAGCATTCACATATGGCCAACTTATAGTCTATTTACTATAAGTTGTTTTTCTTAACTATGTTAAACTCGTGTCTGTAGGAAATCACCAACTTGAAGAACAATGGTCAAGCATCATCCTGATCTGATCATGTGCCGAAAGCAGCCTGGAATCGCGATCGGCCGTCTCTGCGAGAAATGTGATGGCAAATGTGTAATTTGCGACTCGTATGTCCGCCCTTGCACCCTCGTTCGAGTTTGTGACGAATGAAACTACGGATCGTTTCAAGGTCATTGCGTTATCTGTGGAGGTGTCGCGATTTCTGATGCGTACTATTGCAAGGAGTGCACACAGGAAGAAAAAGATCGGGACGGGTGCCCGAAGATTGTCAATCTCGGGAATGCGAAAACGGATCTATTCTACGGATCAATTTCGAGTTTTTTTTAATTGTGTTTCTTGTTTTAACTATGATTTTCTTGG
Source organism: Phtheirospermum japonicum (assembly GCA_014905375.1). NCBI lineage: Eukaryota > Viridiplantae > Streptophyta > Magnoliopsida > Lamiales > Orobanchaceae > Phtheirospermum > Phtheirospermum japonicum. Next base: position 81,961 of record BMAC01001287.1, on the reverse strand, counting down.
GTGGTATGGAGATTTGGTGTTATCTTTTAGGTCAAATATTGTTGAATAGTGTCGGATACAGTTTGTTTAAATTGCTAGGTAGGGTAGTTTTAGCATATTATGTGGATGTGTGTTGCAAATTAGATCTCTTATTAGTTCAAGTGTTTATTTCAGTGTACTTGACACGGTAATGATGTTATTTTGTATACAAACATTTACATGATGTCTCAATCTCAGGTTTTATTTTGTACCAAGTATTTTAGGATTAAAACTATGTCTATTGGTATCATTTATCACTCGTTTTTGTATCCAAGTTAAGCCTGAATAGTTTAGTTAGGATTAAAACTATGTCTCTTGGTATTATTTATCAATCGGCGAGATTAAAAAAATGAAATAAGGATGAATGAATTAAAATAACATGATTTTTGAAATAATTTTTGAAAAACCCAAAATTGAGAAAAATCAAAATGAAAAGGCAAGCAATGTCGGCCTTAATATTTAAAAAATAAAGTATATTCAATCACACCTTTTTCTACTCCTGTAATGGCTGGAGTGATACTTACTGAGACATTGAACTAAGCCTACATACAACATGTTGGGCATGTGCGACCTATAATCAAAGTTACAAACCCAACAAACACCAAAATACAAACAACCAAGAATTATGTAGAATCTTGTTCAGATTATAAACCCATTGACAGGCCAAATGTACAACTTAGTCAACCATCCATCCATTTTCACATGGTAGGAGCAACCGTAGCGCCCAACGCGTGCTTCTTGACCATCGACGCGTGTTTTTGCCCGGCAAGGTGGAAATTAAACACCGTGTCACTATTGCACACCACGTTGTCATTCCGACCGGATGTATCTTGTACACTTTCAGCTCATTCCCACCCCTTATGCTTTCCGGCCTCTCCGATTTCCAAACGGGCACATGGTTTGAGACTTAAACTTGAGCAAAACAGCAGAAGATAAAGCCTCCAGTGTCAAATTTTCTGACCTGCGCATATATACCAAGACAGTAATTTTTTTTAAAAAAAAGTGCAAAATTTAAAATTAATATTAAATTTACAAAATAAGTACTTCACATTAGTATATCATAATTACAATTTTAGCATAGACATACTGGTGACGATTATCATACAATTTTAACATATAATAACATTAACATATTATAATTACAATTATACCAATTTATATTATAATTACGATACTGGTTACAATTACCATATATATTAGCATACTGCAAAACTGTATCACTTGAACAATTCCCAAAAACAGAAAATAAAATAACAACTTGTGTCGTTCAAAACGAACCTTTAAACTTAAGATTTATAATATGACAGGATTTATTATATGATAGGATTATCAGAGTTAATCACTCCACAGGTTGATTCCATGCTATAAAGACAATCTTCCCCACCCCTTCCATCTTAATCCATCAAAGTAAAATCTCTTCTTCCCCACAAGATTATGATGAGAAACATAGGCCAACAGGCGGTGATCAAATGAAGCCATGGGAATACGTTGAACCACTCCTGATTCGGATTTCCTCATCCAATGTGGGGAAGCAAAACACCTATCAACTTATTCCTCCACAAAGCACTCCCCATCGTATTAGTAGCCCAGTTGATAAGGTGACCTTGGAATTGGATTTCACTCATCCCCAAAGCACTCACCAAATTCTTGAAGTCCACAAAATTTAAATCCATTCTCATTCTCCCCACCCCCTATCTTATCCTCTCTACACAATAGATCATTAAAATCACCCCCAAGCCACCATAAGTCCCCCATGTACTTTTGTCATGGATCAGAAATCCCCACTGAGTTCTTCTTACAACAGGATCCGTAGAGGCATAAACAAAAATATACCAAAAAGGTTCCAGGATCCATCTCACACTTTATCTCAACATAGAAAGAAGAATAGAACTCTCAAAGTGGAAACATACTCAGCCCAACAATTTTATATTAGCATGCTACTAATATAACTAGCACATATTTACCATAGCCATGCAATTTTATATTTTTTATAATTAGCATAATTGTCATTATCAGCATTTACATTAGCATTCTGCTAATATAACTAGCATGCTTGTACATCAGATTTTAAGCATAACCATCACATTAGCATTCTTTAGCAACTTCTAATCATGTTCTTAGCATGCTAGTTAATTATGTTCTTAGCAGACTAATAATTATGTTCTTAGCATAACCATCACATTAGCATTCTTTAGCATACCAATAATTATGTTCTTAGCATACCATTCCAGCTTTAGCATACTTCTAATCATGTTCTTAGCATACTCTTAATACAAAATTAGCATTTTATCAAATAAATTTTAGCATTTTAGCAACCACACGAAATTGGTATCCATAATAGCTAACTTAACTAGCTAGATAGCCCCGTGACAAGGAAAGATCCGAGAGCATAACAGTCTGAAAGCGTAATGCAAACACGGTTAATTAATTAATTAATTAAATTACCCGATTAATTAGAGACTGTTCACGCACGTTGAACCGCCCTCATGAGCAAGCTATCCTCTTGCAGAATAATGCAGACCGGCGAGTTCCCGATCCCACGCGCCTACGCGAGCGCGATCTCCTTCATCAGCGCCGCAAACTCGCTCGGACCGATCATGCCGCTCCGATCGGCGTTGAATCTGGTGAATAGCAAATCGGCAATCTCGTCATTCGATTGCAGCTTGAACTCCATCGACGACATCTGGTTGCGCTTCTCGAGCTCGGCGCGTGATAGGTTTTATGGGGTTTTTTTCTCGATCTGCTTCAGAATGCTTAAAATTCCAATGGATTATAGGTTTTATGGGTTTTATTTTCTCGATCTGCTTCAGAATGCTTCAAGGTAAGATTTTACGATTACATATTTGGGGAAAAAATGAAATTGTCGAAGATACCCTCCCAAAGCATGACTTAAATAAATAAGCTCCAAATATTTATCATTTACCATTTATACTTACATCAATAAGCATCGTCAGATCAGAAAATTTAAATGGTTAAGATTGGTTCTCAGTTCCTATCCAGGGATGGTTCCCACGAGATCCGGCAAAAATTTAAATGGTTAATATTGGTTCTCAGTTATACGTGATGATATATGGTAGTTATACGTGATGATATGTGTCAAAATATAATTTAGGGTTTACTTTTCCATTTTATGGTTTAGTTTTACATTTTAGGGTTTATTTTTTCTTTTTTAGGGTTTAATATTTCATTTTAAAGTTTAGTTTTCTATTTTTTTATTTAATTTTCCATTTTAGTGTCCCGACAAAAATCTATCATTCTTCCAGTTATATGTGATGATATGTGGTAGTTATATGTGATGATATGCGTCAGTTATATGTGATGATATATGATAGAAATTTAGGATTTAAAGTTTAATATTCAATTTTAGGGTTTAGTTTTTTATTTTAGGGATTAATTTTCTATTTTTAGGGTTTAATTTTTTGTTTTAAGTTTATTTTTTGAATTATAGGATTTTAAATTTTAGATTTAGAATTTCAATTACTTGTGATGATATATATCAGTTATATATGATGATATGTACCAGTTATATGTGATGATATATGTCAGTTATATGCGATGATAAATTAAATTATAGGGTGCACATGGGTCCATGTTATACTCTCTCACGAGATCCCACCTCTCTCTCTCTCTCTCTCTCTCTCTCTCTCTCTCTCTATATATATATATATATATATATATATATATATATATATATATATATATATATATTTATTTATTTATTTATTTATTGTGCGATAATAAATGTTCATGTTGCTAATAATTATAATTATCACATATAACACTTATATACTATCACATACAATATACATATATTTTCTTATAAAATATAAATACATCATTACACAAAGAACTAAGAGCACCATACTAGATGAACCGTGCATCATATACCACCTCCAGGAATGTTATAAGAAAAGTAAATCTATACCTTTAGGCTGCGTTTGCAAAATAGGACGGGACAGGATTGGGAGGGATATCCCAAGGAATCCGACGTTTGCAAATTGTGATTGAGGCCCGCGCTCGTAGTCCCGGCCCGGTCATTGTCCCTTGTATAGCTGATAATTGTATCCCTCCTCGGACCGCAGGACATATTTATCAAGGGACGGAAGGTCACGCGTAATTACTGGGCTGCCCTCGGGTGTTGGTACATTCTGCCCCATTTACCCTCGGTTGTGATTGTAATTACGATGGAGCCCAAATAAATACCCACTTCTTCTCCTCATTTGTTTGAGACACAGAACCAGCCGCGGTTCTTGAGGAAAACCCTAAAATCGCCGAAACCAAATCTGAGGCTCTTGCAGGTATGACCACCTCTCTCTCCGTTCTCTCTCGGCTGAAATGTTTCTCTCCGTTCTCTCCAATCGCGTAAAATAATTGTGATCTCCTTTTCTCTCGAGAGGTTGGGAAATGAATACCGGACTTCCGAGTTATTTCCTGGTTAATTAATCGTTTCTATGGTTAGATGAATCCTTGTTTCTATTTTCATGGTTAAATGTAGGGCGTCTCCATTTTTCTGTTGCAGGGTATCGTTCACGAACCCTAAAATTCTTGCGAGGATTTGGCTGCCTGGGTTGGTGTCACTGCGCTATTTCTTCAGGAATTGAAGGTTCGAACTCACTGAACACACTTTTTTATTGATTTCATAACATTTGCCTCATTATTTTATGGGAATTCTGCGAATTGGCGAGTGAGTTTTTTTTATCTTATATGCATAATATTCATCTCTTGCTCCTGCCATCGTAAACTCAGTTAAGTTGCACTTAGTTTATATACTCTGTGGTAGTTTTGATATTTGGAATGTGATATTAATTATTTTATCAAACTGCTCAAAGTGAATGTAGGCTACAGCATGGCAGTGTATTAAATGCTTCTATACAGTCTTTTTTCATGTTTTGTGCACTATTAAGTGATGGATGTTTATACCACTGTGGGCTGGTCAGATAATCAATAGTTTTTGAGTGCATTGCTAATCAACTGTATGTGCATTATGTGTTGTGGTTGTTGTGGTATAACATGTGATGTACATTGTGAGCTCAATTTAAAAAAATCCGCAGTACTCGATATGGTATAAACAGTCATTGATAGATACAACTAATTTATGTACTCCGTAGGCTGTTAATCATGTACTGTGGACTATTAATTGAGTTAAATATTTATCAAAATTGACAACGTCGAGTTAGGCAATAAAATCATAGATTGCAATGAGGATGAGGTCGAGGTGGTCCTTATCGTCGATCGTGTGTTAACTGGTGAACATTTTTTTCATGCTAATATACTTTTCATAATTTACACCTCACGCGCCCTGTCGTAAGCGCCGTCGGCACCATGCATGTGTATGTGAGCCACTGGCTGTGAGGTTACCTCAACAGATTAAGCACTTGCGCCGTCTCATTGACGTAAGTGATACAACCTGCATTGAACAACTTCGGATGGATAGGAATGCATTCGGTAGGTTGTGCTACCTCTTAGAACATCTCGGAGGTTTAGCACCCTCGCGGGATGTACTTATAAGCGAGCAAGTCGCTATTTTTCTCCTAATCCTTGCCCACCATTCAAAAAATCGCGTCGTTAAGTTTGCATTCCTGCGGTCCGGACCGACTATAAGCAAGCATTTTCACCTTGTACTACGAGTTGTCCTACGATTATACCCAGTCCTAGCAGTTGCACCAAACCCCATCGACGAATCATGTATTGACGGTCACTGGAAATGGTTCAAGGTAATTCAGTGTACCTTGTACACCAACTTTTTAATTTCTGGTTTAAATGCTCATAAATTCTTAGCATATGGTAGTATGTGAGTTATAAATTGGTTCAACTTGTTTGCTATTCAATCAAACTGCAGGGATGCCTAGGGGCGCTCGATGGAACGTATGTTTCGGTTCAAGTACGGCTAAGGAAAAAACCACGTTATCGAAATCGGAGGGGCGAGGTTTCCGTAAATGTTCTTGGTGTATGTGACCTTCATATGAAATTCAATTTCGTCCTCACGGGTTGGGAAGGTTCAGCAGCTGACAGTCGTGTTTTGCGGGATGCAATCACTAGGAATAATGGTTTGAAAGTCCCAACTGGTAATTTCTTAACATCGCTAATTTACCTGTGGGGCTGCCTCAATTCAAATAATTTAATCAACATTCGGAAGAGTATAGTCCTTAATATACTCATTCAAAATTTTACCTAATGCAGGAAACTACTATCTATGCGATTGCGGTTACACAAATGGCCCGGGATTTCTTGCGCCGTATAGAGGTGTTAGGTATCATCTAGATGAATGGTCGGCTGGTCGCGATGTCCCTCATAATTATAAAGAACTATTCAATTTACGGCATGCGAGGGCTCGGAACGCCGTTGAGAGGTCGTTCGGTATACTCAAGAAGCGTTGGGCCATCCTAAGGACTCCAGCATTCTATAACATCGAAACACAAAATAAAATGATAATGGCATGCTGTTTGGTTCATAATTTTATTTGGGAATCGATGGTTGTGGACCTGATGAAGCACTTGGTTGACGAACACGATCTTTAATTTACATCCTCGGAGGTGGTCCCTGAGGATTACATTGACCAAGTGGAACCTACTGAAGCCTGGACAACCTGGAGAGACACGTTCGCGTGTTCCATGTACGACGAGTATCGCAGGGTTGTCTGATTAAATTCGGACATATTGTAGAAACCACGTCAATTGAAACTGGATATCTGACTTCATGATTTATCTAGCACTATATGATTGATCTTATAAAATGTTATTTGGAGTTTATCTTCTAGTCACATTATGTCTTTCCCAACTTTTACTGATTAGATTGAGTGGATGCGCAGCACTTTGTCATTATGGTGATTATATTTTTCATGTTGAGTTGATATATTCAAATAAGTTCAATCATTTAAACCTCTATTACCCGATTATACCATTGATATAGGTTCAACAATCTGATGGAATCGTCGGCCACGACTTCCAAAACATCATCGGGTCGTGCCAGTCGAAGATCATGGAGCTTCGAAGAGGAAACGGTCCTTGTAGATGGATTGAAGGATCTCCTGTTACGTAGTTGGAAGGCGGATAATGGTTTCAAGTCCGGCTATGCAATGATACTTGAGAAGCATATGCAACAGCATTTCCCAGGGACGGACATCAAAGCGGAGCCACATATCACATCCAAGATACATGTTTGGAAAAGGAACTACGCTTCTCTTAGCATGATGCAAAGCCGTTCAGGATTTGGTTGGAACGATACATCAAACACAATTACCATTGAGAAGGAGGAGCTCTGATCCGATTACATCAAGGTTTGTGGATGTATGAACTTAGTGGGTCACTTAGTAGCTGTTGTTTAAATGCTTTGCAGTAGAGTAAAAAGAACTTTTTAACCGTGTTTACCTTTTCCTTGAAGTTTGACCCCAACGCGAAGACAATGAGGTACAAGACATGGCCATTTTTCAAACATTGGATAGACATTTTCGGGAAAGATCGGGCGACAGGTGAAAAGGCCCAAGGATTTGCTGACGCGGTGGATGGGACTCAAATAGACTATCAACCAGACCCTGCATGTGGAATGAATACTCAGCCGGTGCCTGTGGGGGAGTGAATCGAACTTTTCCGCACCTATTTTTATTTAAAGTTGTCAATTTTAAAAAGTTCACCCGCAAGAGAACGGGATCACTTGTAGGTGGGTAAGTTGACTCGTGTCGATCTCAGAGGAAAACTAGATTCGGAAGTTCGTTTTGTGTTTGCGTTTCACGAATAAGAAAATAAAGAAAAATAACACATGAACGGGGTTTTGTTTGATTTGTTTTAAAAACTAAAAATTAATTAAACTAATTAAAACTAAGAATTAATTAAATTATGAACTAATTAATTAAATATATAACTATTTAAATTAAGAACTAATTAAACTAAAGATCATTTTAACTAAGAATTAATTAAAAGACTTTTAAAACGATTTAAGAAAACTAGGGTTCTAGAGCTTTGATTCATCTCCACGATCGCTTGGGAAGTCTCAATTGATGGTTCACAACGAATCTAGGCTCTAGACCCATAACATCTAGCTAATACTAATCATCAATCTCAACATCACAATCTCAAAGCAATCGAAATCACAATTCGTCATGGAAATAATAATTATTTTGAGATAATTAATTAAACTAATGAAAGCATGCAAATTAAACTAAAGAGCATAAGGGATAAGAACTTACTAATTAACGATGAAGATTAACAACGTTTGATCGTAGAGATCTTGGATCTAAATTACCTAAGAACTAATATAAACTATTCTAAAAGTTAGAGATTTAAAACTAAAAATTATGAAGAGAAACTAAGAAAATAAAATGGCACTCTTGGGGTTGTCAACCCCCAAAAGGCCTTATAAACCCTAGGAATAATGTGTATTTTCGAATGTGAGGGGTGGGGGGTATTTATAGGTGTAGGTGGCTTGGAAAAGGGGTCAAAATTAGGGTTTCCGCCCCTTCTAGGACGTTCAGCACTTTCCATACCGGTTGAGCCCAGAAACGACCCTTCTAGAAGGCCCAGAATCAGGAGGTGCTGCCAGCCCAGCTTTCTATACCGGTTGGGCCCAGAGACATCCCTTCTAGAAGGCCCAAAACTGTCATTTCTTCAAATCGCGGCCCGTTTTCGCTGAAACTCTACTCGTTTGCCCATTCTTGACTACGTCCAAACCTAAATACCTCAAAATACCTAGAATAAACATAAAATTAATTAATTATAATTAAAATACGGTAAAACAAGTTGGAGATAAGAAAATGTGAAAATATGCTCAATCTATCCAACTTTCACCGAAAACAATAACAAAAATGAACTAAAATACTAACTAAAATCAAGACAAATTCATGTTAATCAACTACCCCACGCTTAATTGGTTTGTTCGTCCTCGAACAAATGATAATTTCAAAGAATAACAAGAATGAAAATAAGCTCAAGCAATGAGTCGTGTCGTGCTACATACATAATTTTTAAAATATAGATACATTTCACGCAACCTCAACACTCCACCTTTATTACATTGTCGCTCCAAAATCAAATTCATGCATCCTCTCAAAAGGGAAATATATAGATGTACGCTCAAAGCACTCAAGCATTGCTGCATAAGACGTGTATACACTCAAATCATACAAATACAAGCACAATAAACAAGAACCGAAAATGAATCTCTTTTCAATCGCAAATTAAGTGTGTTATCGAACTAAGAATCGGAAAAGGTCTTTTCGGGTTGTAATTTAAGGCTCTTTGGACGGGTATGGAATATATAAGTCGTGTGGCTAAATAACTCAGCCAACCTAATCTAATCACGAAGCAATTTGCTTCACCTCGTTCAAAAATAAAAAACTCTCACTAAACACTCATAACGTAGCCTTTTGAATATAGGCTATTTCTCAACTCGTAACTCTAACCGACTTGAAACTCAAAACCACTTAATCACAACTCTTTTTCCTTTTAAACATAAGGCTTCATAAAATAAAATAACTCAAGCCTTTATTAGCGCGTAAGCAATGACTAACAAAAATTCACCAAGACTCACCATCCTTATTTTTCTTTTCTTTTTTATTTTATTTCCCCCTTTTATTCTTTTTATGGGGTCTTTATTATTATTTCTTTTTCTTTTTTTTTCTTCGGATGGTGGTCTTACAAAAATTCATAAAAATCATAAATTCTTAAACAATTTCCAAAACACTAATAACCAAGAAAAATAGCGAACTCCTACCCCACGCTTTTAATGGGTTAGTAGGGGTCGACTCAAAAACAAAATCACTCATGGCTATAGGCATGGATTATTTGGCTATGATTGGCTCATTCGGAATTTATAGTGGCTAAAATTATATGGATATGGCCGGAAATAGGGTTTTTTCTGTGCCTTAACGTCATTTTCAAAGTCAACTACACACAGCGGGTTCAAAGAGATATCAAAACAGAACTCATTCAAGTACATGCAATGATGATAATCACTCAGGCTACTCACAGGCTTTTTGCATGAAAAAGTTTTGAATTGACGCTGCTTTTAAGGTTTTGCGAAATAAATTGCTTCCAAGTACCATTTTACAATATATAAATAATAATATTTGAAAAAATTTATGCACATATACACGCTCAAAGACAAGAACATCAAATCAAACATAGTTAACTTTGACAGGCAAGCCATACAAACACAATTCAACGCAGAAATAGCAATCAATCACGTTAAAAATTCTAAAACTGCACAAATTTTACTATAAATCACACTCAACCATCCCCCCCTTTAAAAATGAGGCAAACTCCTGATTGCCATAAGTAATAGAAAAGAAAAGCAAGGGAAATAGGGAATAAGAGAACATCCCTGAAAAATTGGCGAGCAACTCCAAAAAGGCGTTCGTGCAATAATCCTTCGTTTCGAACTCGTGATCGAAAATGTCTTGAATAAATACCTAGAAAGACAAAACAAACGAACAAAAACAAACTAACTAATAAAAAGAAAAGAAAACGAATACTTGGGTTGCCTCCCAAGAAGCGCTTGTTTAACGTCGAAAGCTCGACGCCTTCTACGAACGATGCTATCACGGATCCAAGAAAAGGTGACGATCGTGCCACGCCTTAGTATTCTCCAAAAGTAAGCATATGCAATGTAGTTTTCCAAGGCGCGCAATGTAAGCAATTCGTAGAAATAAGACTCCAGTCCGCTTCGGTGGTCGAAAAAGCGAATAATCTATCACCATAAACATATCAACAATCAATTTAGGCACATGGTGATCCACTACCTTTGGATAAATKARGAGATCGGTCGAACATAAGAATTTATCAACACACAATCCATTCTCCTTCGTTTTGCTAAAATTCCCCTCAACATCTTCAAAAATAATGGGAACTAGATTCGGGCACAGGGGTTTGCAAATTTCCTCAACAAACTCGTCCACCAACTTAAAATTAAAATCCATTAACGGCTCGGTTAGGATAACAAGAGGCTCAATAAACTTCATCAAAATTGACATCGTCCACAACAATGTTGTTCAAATCTATTCCCAAAATTGCCGCCGACCGTTTTAAAAATTTGTCGTTGTCCTCGATGTCTAAAGCATCCAGCACAAGAGGAGTAATCTCATCTTCTAAATCCGGCTCATCCTCGACATCATCCCCAAATAAATCGAGCAAACTCGAGTTCGTAGCATCCACCGGGATCTCCAATGGCAACTCTACTATATCATTATCCAACGCGACATCGTCAAGCATAAAAGGAACAAATCCATCCAAGTTTTCTATTACCTCCTCCTTGCACAAATCTCCAAAAYGATCATTCAAGCTAAAATCCTCAACATCCAAGATGGGCTCAATCACATCAAAAATCGGCATCTCTGGTTGACATAGAGGTTCGTCCATCTCGTCCGACCTTTTTGCTAAATAAGCCTTGATTTGATCACACAGTGCCTCTATAGTCTTTGTAGTCTCAGGAAAATCATATTCCGGCATAGTTAATTGCACAATTTCGTCTTGTTGACAAATACTCTCGGCTTCTTGACCTTGTTGCCTCACCAAAGATTGATCATATGGTTTATAGTCTTCATAGCTCGGGTAGGAAGGAATCGAGTCGGGGGAGGCATAACTCGTATAATTTTGGATGGCGATAACATGATCTTGTGGTTTATCGCCAAATGGTACTATGCATGTATTAGCCAAATGCCCTCGGCCTCCACAACGATCACATAAACATTTAGGTAAGTAGAACTTCCTCATGAATCGATCGTACACGTACTCCTACGTTGGTAAAGAGTCGGGCTCTGCATAATTTAACCATTTTCTTGCCAGATCTTTTAGAGCATAATGGAAGAGTCGCATCCTCACCTGATCTCTCGTAAGGCCAAGAAGAGGGAAAATCCGGGTGATGTCCTCGTATTCTTGGAAAAATTTCACTGGATCCTCGCTCGGATGTCCATAAAAAATCGGGATTCGCTCTATGTAGAAATAGTCAAGATCGTAATCCCGCATCTTGGATCTCAATTGGATAGCCGGTCGAAAGCCACGCCAATCGGACGTTATACCGTATTCAGACATTCTCTTTTATTTATTTATTTATTTATTTGATTCGAACTTTTCCGCACCTATTTTTATTTAAAGTTGTCAATTTTAAAAAGTTCGCCCGCAAGAGAACGGGATCACTTGTAGGTGGGTAAGTTGACTCGTGTCGATCTCAGAGGAAAGCTAGATTCGGAAGTTCGTTTTGTGTTTGCGTTTCACGAATAAGAAAATAAAGAAAAATAACACATGAACGGGGTTTTGTTTGATTTGTTTTAAGAACTAGAAATTAATTAAACTAATTAAAACTAAGAATTAATTAAATATGAACTAATTAATTAAATATATAACTATTATTAAACTAAGAACTAAATTAAACTAGAAGATCATTTTAACTAAAATTAATTAAAAGACTTTTAAAACGATTTAAGAAAACTAGGGTTCTAGAGCTTTGATTCATCTCCACGATCGCTTGGGAAGTCCCAATTGATGGTTCACAACGAATCTAGGCTCTAGACCCATAACATCTAGCTAATACTAATCATCAATCTCAACATCACAATCTCAAAGCAATCGAAATCACAATTCGTCATGGAAATAATAATTATTTTGAGATAATTAATTAAACTAATGAAAGCATGCAAATTAAACTAAAGAGCATAAGGGATAAGAACTTACTAATTAACGACGAAGATTAACAACGTTTGATCGTAGAGATCTTGGATCTAAATTACCTAAGAACTAATATAAACTATTCTAAAAGCTAGAGATTTAAAACTAAAAATTATGAAGAGAAACTAAGAAAATAAAATGGCACTCTTGGGGTTGTCAACCCCCAAAAGGCCTTAGAAACCCTAGGAATAATGTGTATTTTCGAATGTGAGGGGTGGGGGGTATTTATAGGTGTAGGTGGCTTAGAAAAGGGGTCAAATTTAGGGTTTCCGCCCCTTCAAGGACGTTCAGCACTTTCCATACCGGTTGAGCCCAGAAACGACCCTTCTAGAAGGCCCAGAATCAGGAGGTGCTGCCAGCCCAGCTTTCTATACCGGTTGGGCCCAGAGACATCCCTTCTAGAAGGCCCAAAACTGTCATTTCTTCAAATCGCGGCCCGTTTTCGCTGAAACTCTACTCGTTTGCCCATTCTTGACTACGTCCAAACCTAAATACCTCAAAATACCTAAGATAAACATAAAATTAATTAATTATAATTAAAATACGGTAAAACAAGTTGGAGATAAGAAAATGTGAAAATATGCTCAATCTATCCAACTTTCACCGAAAACAATAACAAAAATGAACTAAAATACTAAATAAAATCAAGACAAATTCATGTTAATCAGGGAGGAAGAGTCCGGGGGGTTCCGTGTTGACGATCAATCTGGTACGCATGGTGAGAGCAGCTCGGCGTCGAAGAGGACGAAGACTAAGAAACGTAAGGCAAGCGATATAGTGGAAGAGCATTTTATTCGTTTGATGGAGACTTTTTGTGCTAAAACCGAAGGTCACTTACGAGATTTGGATCAGCGTATTAGTTTTCAACAAGATGCGAAACAACAACGAAAGGCCGTGTTTGATGTTCTAAACCAGATGCCATTCCTGTCTATCGAGGATAAACTGACCATTTCTAAGCTGCTCTACAAGAACAGTGAAGATCTTGACCTGTTTTTCAGCATATCCGATGAGTATAAGGCTGTAATGGTTAAGATGATGCTCGAGGTACGTCTGTAATGTTCTTATTTGTGTGCCTGGTTTTATTCGTTTGTGACCCATGAATAATGTCTAAATGTTGTGTCCGCTTGGCCCCATTTTTTATTTTTTATTTTTTATTGTTTTCATTTTTTATTGGACTTAGTTTTAATTGTATCTGCTTTTGAACTATATTAAATTTGGGCAGCATGTCAATTAGCACCAAAAACCATGGTTTGAATGTGGGCCATGAAGTAAGCCCACTGGGCTGGGAATGTTCAAAATCCAAGTCTTTGCATGGCTCATTTGAATTTGTGCAAGTACAATTGGCAGTCATTGGGCAATTCCAATGGAATGAATGCGGGTGGTTGGCATATTAAATATGGTGGTTGTAGGCTTTAACACAACCACCCAAAATTAGTAAATGCATCTGGTCCCCTACTTAAACATGGGACAGGACACCAACCAAAACACCACACTTTCGGAAAAAATAAAACAAGGGAGGATTAATTTGGTAGAGTTAGATGAATCATCGTTGCTATTTTTATTATACAATCTATGAAAACGACCCTTCCTCTTAACTACGGTATACATTTGTTTTGCGCAGGTACAATTTGGAAATGGTGCTTACCCGAAACCAACGCGTGGATGCTATGTGGCGTGGTCCAATATGGTGCGTCGATGAGGAGCGAAAGTGCCATGAGCTCTTTCTCGAAATCTGCAAATCCAAGAGTCGCATCCACGACAAGGACGTTTTCAATAGCATTTGGTCCGAGCTCGCGGCGAGTCTGTCCGATGCAATGGAGGAGGACTTCACCATTGAAGAGGTGCGATCGAAAATACAACGGCTGCGGACTCATTTTACCTCGTTCCTACGCCGGTCTGAGATCCCTGGAATACGGGTTGACTGCCAAACGGGTGATGTTCACGTCACTCCTAACTACCATGCAAACATCGGCCAGGTTTATTTTTTAACTAAACGAATTGTGTCTTACTTTTATTCAACCAATCTAGTATTTATCTTTTTTTCGTTTTACCGTTCAGGAATCGGACATCCAGCGATACTTTCGTATGTATGGATTTCCCCTTTTTCAACAATGCAATGAAGTTTTTGTAACTAGGTGTGCTGCCAAAATCGACTTTGGACTCGGCGAGGGGGATGGCCCCAGTGCAACTGCAGACAATCCCATGGTATTCGATGACTTGGGGGCTGAAATCTCGGACCCTTTCTGGGACACGGAGAGCGATGATTCTAGCATGTACTACCTCGATCCCTTTTCGCGCGATGTTAACCATTCCGGTAGATGGGTCCCTCCGCCTGAGTCCGATGCATCTGATGGAGACAACGTTGGTGGACCGGGTAGCTCCACTGTGGAGAAGTGATGTGTTTGAGTTTGATCTCCACAACCATCCCTTTTTGATTACCGCATGCATAAACATCATTTTTCGATGCACCATTTCATTAACGCAAACTGGTGGAGTTCGGTAAATAAAGATGTGTTAAGCTTTGGTTGTGGGGATCTCTCCCATGGTTACGATTGTAGAATAATTTATGGTTCCGTAGTCTTTTCCTTTTTTTATGTTATGGCTACGCCTTATCGTCCCAATCGGTTTGTATAAGCGTATTATGTCGTAGTTATTTTCAATATGGTTGTGAAACTGCGTTCGTACGTTTAATTACATTTGATAGTTCGTTTGTGGTATCCAAAACTCGTATGTTGCCAAACACATAACTAAACAAGCATACATAATGGTCATCTTACATTGAAAATCACCATTCATATGGAAGGAGACAATCACCTCAATCGGAGAGGTCCAAAACCGAAGATTTGTCTTCTACCCAAAACCAAAATAAAAAAAAATAAAAATCAAATCTTTAGCCATTTACAGAAGGTACAACACAATCTCTCTGAATTCCATCAGAACTTCATACAGAAACA
>BMAC01001287.1:55990-66331 GCA_014905375.1 Phtheirospermum japonicum | reverse complement strand
GGGATCTCTCCCATGGTTACGATTGTAGAATAATTTATGGTTCCGTAGTCTTTTCCTTTTTTTATGTTATGGCTACGCCTTATCGTCCCAATCGGGTTGTATAAGCGTATTATGTCGTAGTTGTTTTCATTATCGTTGTGAAAGTGCGTTCGTACGTTGAAGTACATTTGATAGTTCATTTGTGGTATCCAAAATTCGTATGTTGCCAAACACATAACTAAACAAGCATACATAATGGTTATCTTACATTGAAAAGCACCATTCATTTCCGAAGTAGAGACAATCATTTATATCGGAGAGGTCCGAAACCGAAGATTTGTCTTCTACCCAAAACCAAAATAAAAAAAAATAAAAAAAAAAGGAAAGAAAAATGAAATAAGGAGGAACAGCTAAAGGACATTGCCGAAAACAATCATGTTACAATTCGCAGTAGAGTCATAATAGAAAAGCCACGATCGTCAGAGTTGCTACATAAGAAAATTGACAAAGTGGTAATAAATCTACACATCGTTCGAACCTTGGCAGGGTGAGTTGCCGGTTGATTGGGTATAACGCACAACCCTATCTGGAGTATGCGTTCCAGAGACACGCGTGGAAGAGTATTTGCCCGACGAACACTTCTGTTGATTAACCGAGTTTTCAGACTGACGATCACTCACGTCTTCATCGACGAGCGTACGGTGAGGAGGATCCTTGTTTGGATGACTATCGGACCCATCCAGGATGATGACCTCTCTTCGTGGTATGATCCCTTCCTCTTTGTTTGGCTCTCTTGCTCGGTTGCGACAAGGGGTCAGCTCAACGACGGAAGCCGATGGCGCAGCTAACGCATCGTAGAGCCCACGAAAAAGAACTTGGAGATCATCCCAATCCGGATCACCGTACAACACATAAGCTTCAGCTAACGGCTCCCTCTGGGGTTACAAAATTAACCGGGATAATAAGCACTAAACAATGAACCACAAAGGATTGATAATATGTTGTACAGAAAATTACCTCAATTAGATCGATCCATACATCAGTTGGTGCTGAAATCATGTTGTACTGCTCGTCACGGCGAACACATTATTTCCGAAGTAGAGCCCGAAACACACGAAATCGTGTTCGGAGGAGATGAAGACGATCACTGCACTCGGCGTAGGTGAAATGTTGGCTCAAGTCTTGGTTGAGGGTATCCGTTGCGTAGACAATGGCGTCGGGAGAATTGCCTGATGGTTTGAACAAACCCGTTCTTCTGGCATGAACTAGCAACTTGATGAAGTACTTGTCAATGCGCACCATCCACCGCTTTATGTATAAAAAATCTTCTTGTCTTCTTAAGCGAGGTCTTGTCTCGATGGGGGTATTTGTAGGATGGTTCATTTTGGTCAGTGAGTCTTACCCGAAGAATGAATGAAAATTTATGCAAAATAGGATTAACAACACATTAATTTATAGCTTACACATATATATGATTAGATGGGTATACAAATACATGTCCACTTGCATGAGTACATATCTATGCATACAATCCTTTTCTGAGATTGTTTGAAATGAATATGTGTTGTTACATCAATGTCTTTGGAAAAGAATGAACATACTCTTCAATAGCCCCAATAAAGAATATATTCCCACTGCTGCACTTTTATGGAGAATATATTCTCTGACATGAAGTGTGCAGTTGGATTGGGCAGTCCGCATGCACTAAAGTTCCACCAGGAGTTAGGCATTCTTGCACATTTAGTAATAGGCACACACATCCAATTGACATACAACTTGGACTCCACTTAAGCTAGCATTACAGAATTTTACTAGAAACATAGATATATTACTTTTACATTAGCATCGAACTACTCGTTGCATCAATAATTAAACACAACATTGCTGAAGGTGGAATCCATATGGTTTAATAGATCACAAACTTCTACCGAAAATTGATTACATAAGCAAAGGTCTTTCAACAAAATACATTCATCCAAATTAAAATAGGATAACTCATTTTAGGAAGATCACGAGTACCATAAGCACAGCCACAGCCCATGCAAAACAAGAGGAACAGCTTCGCTTCTCGGCCTGTCGCCGATACTTTTCTGCATCGGCCCGATATGTACTCATTTATTCCCGTAATTCTTTAATTATGCGGCGTGATGCTTCGTCGGATGGATTGTCAACCCATATGAAAAGTTTACATTTGTTCGGCTGCAATACAAACCACTCCATCAAATGTAGCACTATAATTTGTTAAAGTGTAATATTTATAACAACATTAGATTCTTCTATGTTCTGTTACATTACAAAAAAAGGATAACTCAAAAATTTATACCCCCCGAGTAGGACATGTCATGAAACGAAAATTTGGATTCCTGATTGTCTGTGAGGTTTGAATCCTCGTGGGTAGGTCACAATAACAGGCTGTTGGGAGTTCCCGTTGGCAACTCGGACACGTGAACCACCGTTTCTGCGAACTGGAGAAAGATGAACCGTGTGAATTGCTCATCCAACTGCATAAATAACCCATATAGAATGTGAATCATACTTCAAAATGTGGCATGATGAGGTCAGTTTTTCGAACAGAAGGATCTATTGTAACTAAACCATATCCTAAATTCGACATTTCCTCAACTCCCCACCCCCCGGCCCACTAAAAGCGGAGGCTCTTCAATTACAATTCTAATTATTAGGGCTCAGAACATGATTAGCAGAAATAATGGGAAAATTATACATACACGATTTGGTACAATGGCAGAAACGGCGAAATCACGTTGGAATTATCATGATATGGGAATAAAAGTAGATAGCTCGATAACATCACATACGCGATACATACCTGACCCAGGTAGAACCCTCGGCTTATTAATGCTCACTGACTGCCCTTGAATTTTTGGAATCGGCGTCAATCCCTTTGGATCTGAACCCTTGTATCAGCCGCGCTAATTCGGGGGGTATGATTATGTAAATCGAGTAATTGTGCTCACAATTCTAATTCGTGAACCACCATCGCCGATCCACTACTTCTGCCGGAGAAGACGACTGGACTGGGGCGTGAATTTAGGTTTCGAAATAGTTCACCAACCAGAGCACAGATCAAATGAAATGTGAATTCGCAATGAGGACATAATTGTCATTCCCAATTATAATCCCAAGGAGTCCATGGAAACAAACGTGTATATATTGCTTAGTAAATAATTCAGTACAAATGCAATCACGCAGCACAAACAACTGATAAGATCAATCCCTATAGTACAATCCGGGATGATTGGATAATATAATCCAATCCCGTCCTGGTTTGCAAACGCAGCGTTAGTATAAAGTTGGCCTGCAGGATTTTCCCATTTTGCTCAGTTTTTTTTTTTTTTTTTCTTATTTGATTTTGTTTGGCTCATATTTGTATTTGTGTTGAGGCCTAGTTGAATGAAACTGCCGAGTGACCAAACCCCCATGAACACTTATTATTAGTGACATATGTCACCATACAAGTGGATTTTTTTTCTTCTTATTTTCATATTTTCCATTCCAGATTCCTTTAAGTTGTTTCTAATATTTGGTTTTGTTTAATATATTTAATTTTAAACCATAATTTATTTTGGCTTGTTTAATATATTTAATTTTAAACCAAAATATAGAGGTGACCAAATGTAAGCAGACTTTCTGTTAGGTTATAGGAATTTTTGATCAATTGTTTGTAATTTTTGGTAATTTCTGTGTAATTAACCTGTAATTGCCGAGAAGAAATGGGGGAGAAAACTGGAGAAGTAGAGAGAAATTGGTAGGTAGGAAAAGATATGTATTAGCATGTTTGCACAAATCATATTGTTCCCCATATTTATAAACATAGGGGGGGACCATTTGACATAATAAACCCTAACACATAATAATAAGATGGCTAATTAAAAGAGTCCAAATAATATAAATCTGACCAAGTAAGCCCAGTAGGCCCAACAGCCTATTATTTAATTAAAAGAGTCCTTCAGCATTCGGCCCAGCTCCACAACCCACTTGGCACTCATCAACCCGACCCAACGCCCTTTCTCCTCTTGCCCGCACCTTATCCGTTTCCTTACCCGTAAAACAAAAGATTGAAACTTTATCCCAATTCGTCTCCTTTTCCTCTTCTTCCCCGCCGATTCCTTCAGCTCCGGCCGAATTAGGTTTAGCGGACATAACGATACCCCCCGAATTTTCAGATCCTTGACCGCAAGGATCTAAAGTCGGAAACTTTTTAGCTATCCACCCCGGAAGCCAATCCCAAATTAGGGTTTCCCTATGCAATCAACGCATGTGCAATTTTTTCCCCTTTTCTGATTATGCGTCGCTGGTCTAGCACCTGGTGGGGAGCAATTTTAAAAGCCCCATCTGAATCAATCTCTGGTAGCCTTTCGAGAGGTAGAATTTCTGACTTTAGCTTTCATTTCAACAAAGATACATGAAATACTGGGTGTATCTTTGAGCTTGCTGGTAATTCCAATTTATATGCAACCTTTCCAATTTTCTGAATTATAGGGTAAGGCCCGTAGTACCTGGAGGCTAGCTTCAAATTCTTGCGAAGATGCAGGGAGTCCTCCTTATAAGGCTACAATTTGAGGTAAACATGATCCCCTACTTCGAAAGTTCTCTCTGTTCTTGACTTGTCTGCATTGGTTTTCATGCGGTTCTGGGCATGCATGAGGTTTTCCTTTATCAATTTAAGCATGGTCTGTCTCTGTAGCATAAGGTCTTAAGCTTCTCCATTCATAGCATCCATGTAGGGTCCAGTAGATAGTAGGGGTGGTGTGTAGCCATACAGTGCTTGAAAATGGGTCGTTTTTAAGCCTGTGTGGTAGTTGGTGTTGTACCAATGTTCAGCCAGAGATAGCCACTTAATCCATTGCCTAAATGTAGTACTGGTCATGCATCTCAAGTAGTTCTCTAGGCACTGATTCAACCTTTCAGTTTGTCCATCTGTCTGAGGGTGGTAGGCTGAGGATAGGTTGAGCTGAACTCTCAACAACTTAAATAGGTCCTTCCAAAATGCACTTGTAAAAATCTTGTCCCTATCTGATATAATACTCACTGGTAGGCCATGCAACTTGTAGATAGTGTCGAGGAACACCTTAGCTATAGACTGAGCAGTGTAAGGGTGTGAGAGAGCTAAGAAGTGCCCATATTTGGTAAACCTGTCAACTATCACCCAAATTACATCTTTACCCCCTGACTTTGGTAACCCTTCTATGAAATCCATTGAGATGTGGGTCCATGCTTGCTCTAGAATGGGCAAAGGCTGTAGCAATCCAGGATGGCCATCATGATCTGGCTTATTCCTCATACACACATCACAAGACTGCACCATTTTAATAACATCACCCTTCATTTTTGGCCTATAGAAGACACCTTTCAACCTCATATAGGTCCCATTTATCCCTGAGTGACCACCATAAGCTGACTCATGCATCACTGATAGTATGTGTTTCCTCACTGTGTCATCCTGTCCAACCATTAGCCTGCCCTTATACCTGATAATTCCCCCATTGATTGTGTACTCAGGAAAAAGGGTAGGGTTTATACTCTTGCTAGCCAAAATTTTATTACAAAATGGATCCTTAGCATAGGTAGTTGTTACCTCCTGTACCCACCCTGGAACCACAAGTCTAATGGCCTCACAAGTCTCCATATCCTCACCCCTCCTTGATAGTGCATCTGCTGCTCTATTCTCAACCCCCTTCTTGTACTGTATTTCATAGTCAAGTCCTAAAAGCTTGGTGATCCACCTCTGCTGCATAGGGGACATAACTCTCTGATCTAACAGGTGTTTTAGGGCCTCTTGATCAGTCCTGATAATAAACCTATGGCCCTGCAAATAGTACCTCCACCTCTGAATAGCCATTAGGACAGCTAGGAACTCCCTTTCATATACAGACAAACCTTGACTCCTTGGACAAAGTGTTTTACTCATGTATGCAATGGGCCTCCCTTTTTGCATTAACACAGCACCCACTCCATACCCACTGCAATCAGTTTCTAGGGTAAATGGTTGAGTGTAGTCAGGTAGAGCCAGGACAGGTATAGTGCTCATGGCCTCCTTAAGTTGCTGGAAAGACCCTTCAGCTTCAGTTCCCCAGCTCAATTGATTTTTCTTCAGCAAATTGGTGAGAGGCCTGCAAATAACCCCATAACCCTTGACAAACCTCCTGTAGTAACCAGTCAGCCCTAAGAAACTCCTCAATTGCTTAACAATGTTAGGTTTAGGCCAATTGACCATACATTCTACCTTTTGAGGATCTGTTGACACTCCTTCTACAGATATGATATGCCCTAGGTATTCAATCTGCTGTTCACCAAACTGGCACTTGCTTCTTTTTGCAAATAGTGTATTCTCCCTCAATAGGGTCAGTATTACTTCAAGGTGCTTCAAGTGTGCTTCCCTCTCCTTGCTGTATATCAGTATATCATCAAAGAAAACTAAGACATATTTCCTCAGACAGCCCTTAAAAACCTGATTCATTAGTGACTGAAAAGTAGCAGGGGCATTGCACAGCCCAAATGGCATCACTAGGAATTCAAAGTGACCATGATGTGTACTGAATGCTGTGAGGTATCTGTGTTCAGGCTTCATCAGAATTTGGAAATRTCCTGRCCTCAAATCTATTTTRGAAAAWTACTTAGCACCAGCCAGTTCATCCAGCAGCTCTTCAATGATGGGAATAGGGTAATCATGTTTCACTGTCAGTCCATTAAGGTACCTGTAGTCTACACACATTCTCCAGGTTGCATCTTTTTTCTTTACCAAAAGTACAGGTGAGGCAAATGGGCTCTTGCTATTCTGAATAATCCTTGAATCCAATAACTCTTGCACAATCCTTTCTATTTCATCCTTATGATTGTGTGATGTCCTGTAGGGGTATTGAGGTTTAGGCACACTCCCTGGTTTAAGAATTATTTGGTGCTCCACACCTCTGCCAGGTGGCAATCCTTCAGGTTCCCCAAATACATCCTCATACTTTCCCAATAAGTCATGCAACTCCTTACCCTCCTTAAGGTCAAGTTTGAGGGGGTGCAGCAAATATACTCCTTCCACTTGCTCTTCAAATTCATTATGTAGCAACTGAAATAGGGAGTGCTCTGTGATGATTTGGCACTGGTGTGTGTCAGTTAGGGCCTTTAATCTTATCCTCCTTCCTCCAAGGTTCACAGTGACTGACATGTCATCATAATCTAACTCAATATGGGTATTCTCCTTAAGCCAGTCACCCCCAAGAATAAGATCACATCCTTCATATTTTAGGAGCCTTAGAGGGTATTTGAACATATAGTTCTGCATTGTCCAAGTAAACCCCACTGCTTGTTGAGAGCTAAACAGCTTCTGTCCATTGGCCACCCTTACCATAATTGGTTTGATGGGTCCCAACTCACACCCTAACTCTCTGGCAGTTTCTTCTTTGATAAAGCTCAGTGTACTACCTGAGTCCAACAGCACATGAAGTTGTTTGTCTCCAAAGTACCCCACAAACCTCATGGTTGTGGGTCCATTCCCTCCCACAATGGAGTTAAGTGACATTTGCACTTCTTCAACAAGGTCCATTTCTTGCTCAGGTTCTTCACTGATAGGGTTTGAATTCAGGTAGGACAGTTCTTCTTCCTCATTCATCATCATGTAATTAATCTTGTGCTTGCACCTATGTCCCACTACAAATTTCTCATCACAATTATAGAAGAGTCCTTTCTCTCTTCTTGCTGCCATCTCAGCTGATGAAAGTAACTTAGGAGGGGTCTTTGCTTGGGTAGGAGTGGTCTTTCTGTAAACATTGGAATTATTGGGCACTATGACTCTCTAGTTAGGGTAAGGGGCAGGAGGAAAATTCCTGTTAGGTCCCTTAACTCTCTTTGTGATTGCTTCCAAGGTCATCAACTGTTTCCTTCCCAGTTTTATGGTTTGTTGTAGGGTGTTAGGCTCAAACATGTTCAGAAAGGCCTGTAAGTCCTCATTCAGGCCACTAATGAAACTTGCTATGAAATACTCCTCAGTATATCCCCCCTGATTTAGCATCAGCATACAAGCCCTTAGTTCTTCAAACTTCTCCACATAATCAGCATATGAACCCCCTTCTTTCAGTTTGTTAAACTCTCCAATGATCTTAGTTTCTTTCAGTTCATCAAATTTAGCAGAAACCAACTCTATAAACCTCTGCCATGTGAGATCAGTGTCCCCTGAATTAAAATTTTGAAACCACTGAGCAGCCTTACCTTCAAAGTGCATGGTGGCTAGAGTTACCTTTTGTGTTTTTGGGATGTTGGGTATTAAATTAAAATACCCATTACATTTGAGTATCCAGCTCCTAGGGTTTGATCCATCAAACCTGGGAAAATCAATTTTGGGCAAGGGGCTGATTATCTGGGGGGTTTGTTGTTCTGTGAGTATTCTGTTTCTTGATTCCTGTGATCTTGACTGACTGCCCATGGAGAGGATTAGAGAAAGGGGATCCCAGAATGGATTCATCATCAGTTGTTGCTTTGCCCTTGTTCATATTGAGGAGCTGCAATTGCATAGCTGCTAGGGTTTGTGTGAGGTGATCAAGCCTGTCCATAAACTCTATTTTTAACTCCTGCATCTCAGCTTTAATACCATGAAATTGCTCTTGTGTTTCTTGCTCCTTTGCTGTTCTCTTCAGATTTTCAAACTGGAAGTTGATCTCTAATTTTTTTTGCATTTCTTGCAGGTCTTTCAATCTAGTACCATCAGCCATGGCCAAGGAAGGATGGGTTCTATATATCGAATGTTAGGTTATAGGGATTCTTGATCAATTATTTGTAACTTTTGGTAATTTCTGTGTAATTAACATGTAATTGCCGAGAAGAAATGGGGGAGAAAACTGGAGAAGTAGAGAGAAATCGGTAGGTAGGAAAAGATATGTATTAGCATGCTTGCACAAATCATATTGTTCTCCCCTATTTATAAACATAGGGGGTGGGGGAGGGGGGGACCATTTGACATAATAAACCCTAACACATAATAATAAGATGGCTAATTAAAAGAGTCCAAATAATGTAAATCTGACCAAGTAAGCCCAGTAGGCCCAACAACTTATTATTTAATTAAAAGAGTCCTTCAGCATTCGGCTGAATTAGGTTTAGCGGCCATAACACTTCCCTTTTCTATTCATATCTTCATATTCCTGTTACTTTTTCCTTTTTTTTTTTGTTTCAGTAAATTTAATCTGAAAAATTATTATTATAAAGATCTAATTAATTAGTGTGATTTTGTTTTCCAATTGATATTATCTTTTCAATAGGTCTGATGTGTGGTCATCAGTTCGTGTTGTGTGGCGATATTATTTCAAGCAAATATTAATTCATACTTTTTAGATTTAAAAAATAATTATTTATTTTATTTGAAAAATATGATTTAAGAATTTTTGATATGTGATACTAATTTATGGTGAAAATTAAGTTCAATTATATTTAGTATAAATCTTATTTTCTGACTAATATCTTATAAAATATTAAATACATTAATCTAAGAATATATATATATATATATATACATATACATATACTAGTTTAACACCCGCATATTATGTGGGATTTGAAAAATATTAATATTTATTAAAAATACTAAAAGAATAGGATTGAAAATGGTACATACAAATCATAATATTATTTTTTCTATTTACTGAAAGATTATTTTTCACAATAAATAATTTTTACACACAAATCAGAATATTATTTGTTCCAATTATAGTAAGACTGATTTTCACAATAAAGAAATTTTAAGTTTTTTTTTTTTATATCGTGAGTCACGAAATTAGTTGTAAAGTATATCAAAATATCTTACTTGACAGGAAACCCGTAGAAAATTGAGTTTGAGAAAATATAAAACATACACCCGCGTGTCMCGTGTGAATATGAGATATAAGAAATTAAAATCTATAARGTACTGATGATTCTATTGAAAAAATATCGTATATCCAACTTGTAATATATGTAATATTATTTTATTATTACTATTTATTTCTTTTTATTTTTTTACGCAAGACACTAATTTATTCGTATAAATATATAATGTGTGTATCTGAAGTGTAGTTTTTCGTGGTTCAAAATATTTGAATGTTCATTTGGCTCGGTATTATCGGAAATCGATTCGATTGAAGGTTTCAATGTGTTTCAAGCTTGGAAAAATAAGAGGAAAATGAAAATAAAATAATTAAAATAGCTAACTAAACTAGAAAATGAAAGTGCAAGTAGGTAGGATGCCTCGGTCGTGTGCCTTAATTGAAAATGCAAAGCAATAATGAAAATAAGCAAGAAAATGCAATGTTTCACCGAGTACAAGCATGCAAGCACAAGGTACAACAATGCATAAAAACTCAAATAAAGCAAATTAACTAAAAT
>BMAC01001286.1:101233-111385 GCA_014905375.1 Phtheirospermum japonicum | reverse complement strand
AAGAAAAAACTAACACTTTTCTTAAATACTTCTATTTCTAAAAAACAAGGTATTACGGTTATCAATTAGAAAATCGCATTACTCGACAGTGTCTCGTGCAATAGTGCAAGTCTTTCATCGTTTCAGTGTGGTTGCGTCGTAGCAAAAGAACCTACGATATTTCGGATAATTCACTTAAAAACTTCGATATTTAAAGTAAAGAAAATCCTACAGCCAAATTATGGAATCGGTAGATATTAAATTACTTATACCTAAAAGCCGAACATTGCCGCACAAGCTAATACAACCACTAGCAAAGACTTTTCACCATTATGATAACTCTTAACAAACAATGTTTAACAGGTCTTACCTGTACACATAATACCAACAAAATTGAACTAGTACTTATCTTCAGAAATGTCCAACAAGTAACAATAAAACAACAAAAACACCAGTCATGTTGTCACCATTAAGAAAACAAAGAAGGAGAAGAAAAAGAAGAAGAATCAAATTCCATTGCATTTATCTTCTCATAATTTCCATTTATCGCTAACCTCTTTCCTTGTGATATTTGCATTCAATCTCCAACAACTCCTAAACACGGGAATGAAAAGGTTCTATTGAACAAAGTTTTAAGATGTATACCTGTATTTCAAAATATAAAACTATTGATTGATAATCTGTTAATTAAACCGAAAAAGTGAGAGAAACAAAAATTAATTAATTAATACCGATCAAGGGCTAGTGACATCTCTAAGCAAACTCTCCGATGCCATTGACTGAAACTAAACTTTCAGAATACATAAATACATTAAAAGATGCCAACTCTTGAATAGGTGATGGAAGACCATAAATAGGAAAATACTCAACGTTTTGGTGTTGAAAGTCGCAGGAAACCAACTGTCCATTGTCAGTTTCGAGGAGTAGCTTCTCATCACCATTCCAAAACGCCAAAGGGAAATAAATACCCTCCAGAGGCCCGAGTTGGAAAAGCCTAGCCCACGACTCCTTTACACCATATTCGTTCATCACCCAAATTTCAAAACATCCGTCATAATGATAGGCAATAAGGGCTAGGGATTTGTTCAAGACAAACAGATCCGTATAACGGTGATCATCCTCACATGAGAAAAATTCAGGCAGTGGTATCGATTCGGTCACCTCATCACTGATGAGAAATGACAGGATCAAATAGCCAAATTCCAAGGGGCACCAATGAAATGCTCCGTTGAACGTGACTGCAGTTTTTGAGTAGCAAAACGGTTCGGGAACAATGACTCCGGTTTCTCTCCAAGAATCAGTAATAAAGTCATACACCTTAACTTCACGATCACCACGATAGGTAGGTGAGTCTGCATAATACGCTTCATGTGCAGGATCGTAATGGTCACTATTATCATAATGCACTCCAATCACGACAACCTTATATTCACATGAATTGGGATCGAGTCCGAACGCGACGGCATCAAAGTGATAACCGCATATATAACCAGATGAAGGGGGGATAAAGAGTGGCCTGAATTCTCTCATTGCGGGGTTGCAGAGGACAATCTGGTCACTATTATTGGTCATACAAATGAGGCCGTTGCAAGGACCGGATACAGAGACGAGATCAAAAGAATTAGAGAAAGGTGTATTAAATTCAATGCCCAAATCAGCTAGGGTTTCGTAAGAGTAAAAGGATAGGACATGTCGTTCAAGATGATCTTGTTGTTCGAGAAAGCGTCTGACGATAAGACAATCGTAATTGCTATTAATGGTACTGGAGGAAGAAGATCGATTAGTGAGATGGAGATGGATGAAATGAGGGGATCTGATGAGAGCGTACCATGATTTGCGGACGCACTTGAACCGCAATAGAGATTTCACCGGAAGCTTGGACAGGATGATTGAAATCAATTCTTCAGGCAACTCTTCAACCGCCATAGTGAAAACCCCCGAAGAAGTTGCGGAGAGGTGGCCGGAGTAAAGAGGTGGTGGTTATGAGATAGAAGATTAAATAATTTGGTTTTATCAATTTTGAGTCTTGAAATAGAAGATTAAATTGATAAAATCTTCTTTCAAATTTGAATTGATAGTTGACTCAATTTCCTCTCTCGAATTGATACTTCAATTTCCAAATATTTGACCTATGAAATTTCTAAATTTAAAGGAAAATGTGTAAATAATAATTGATGATTGTGATCAATTCTCCGGACAACTCTTCAACCGCCATGGATAAAAACCCCCCAAAGAAGTTGCAGAGATCGGACATAATCAACAAGAGAGGGGTGGCGGAGGAAATAAGTGATGTTATGGGATCTGTATTTATTTTTTGAGAAAAAAGTTTTTATCATCTGAACTATGACCATTTTGACACTTCGCCTTCTAAATTTCTTTCGTGCAAATTATCTCATAAACTGTACGGATTTTGCACTTAACCTCCTGAACTCTCATTTTTGGTGGAATTTTTGGGCGGAGCTCACTCGTGTGACATGCACGCTTACATATAAGGGGTAAAATCGACTTTCCATCTCTTACTTATGACTCCTACTCAAAAGAATGGCACGTGAGCACTCGTGTAACCTGTTAAGATAATGTTCACATTAATATATGTATACACTTAGGATTTGGAACCTACGTAGTACTCACGTGCCATTATTTTGAGCGGGAGTCATGAGGAGGAGATGTAAAGTCAAGTTTACCCCTTATATGTTAGCGTGCATGTCACACGAGTGAGATCCGGCTAGAATTTCCACCAAAAAACAGGAGTTCAGGAGATTAAATGCAAAATCCATACAGTTTAGGAGGTAATTTGCACGAAAAAATAGTTTAGGAGACAAAGTGTCAAAATGACCATATTTCAGGAGGTTAAAAAAATTCTCTTTATTTTTCCCTTATTCAATTTCTGTCACGAAGTTAGAGTTGTTAATTCGGTTATTAACCGGCCGGTTAATAACCGGTCGGCGCCTAACCGTAACCTAACCGGCCGTGAACTGGTTAAGGTTACGGTTAGGTGCGGTTAACCAAATCGGTGGTTAACAGGTTAACAGGCGGTTAACCGCCTTTTGTTTGTTTGTTTGTTTGTTTTCAAAATACTAATAAAATTTGAGAAACTAGCCGTTATAACCGCCGATTTCGGTTAACCGTCCGTTTACCCAGTTTAACCGTCGGTTAAACCCGCCGGTTAACTGATTTAACCGTCTTTTGAACCGCCTGAATTTTTTTTTATTATTATTTTTAAACTTCGATTAAACGGCAATTACGGTTAGAAGTTAACTCTAACCGTAATCTAACCGTCGGCAGCCGGTTGACAGTTAGGATTTTAACCAAAACCAGAGGTCAACGATTAACCGTAACCGGTCAACCGATTAATAACCGTCGGTTGGGCGGTTAACCTTAACCTAATTAACACCTCTACACGAAGTCAACTTCGCGAGGGTAAAGAAGCAAATTTCTTCTTTTTGTCATTCATTTTTCCTTTACTTTATCTACTAAGATTAAAGAAATAAAACAAAATTTAGATTCAATAAATACTCATTTAACTATTATATAATGTTTTATTAATTTAAAATTATARTTTATATTTATTTWTATTTTTAAATATAATTTTTACAAATCTTTTCCGCAATAYTTTTTAATTTTAWACGCATTTTTTATTTGAGGTGAGTAAATAAGATCTGCCAGGACCTCTATGACGCATGTGTAGGAATTCAGAGTGCCAAGTGTCACCTCATGTTATATGGAATTAGTGTTTAACCCGTGCGATGCACTGAGCCAGTTGAAATGAACMGTATAATTTATTCAATGTAAGTGTAATATTATTAATTTATTAATATAATATAATAATTTTAAAATACTCAAGTKACAATTATTGGTTAATATAAACGAATCTTTAAAACAAATGGTGCGGATATACACACCTCGTTTATTTATTAGTTCACCCCACTAAAAAATATTTCACAAAAATACAAATATAACCCTTAAACCCTACACCCCCAAATACTTCATCCCTTCAACTCTCCACCACCACTTCAACTGCCGTCACCGCCATGGCCGCCAGCTATTGAAGAATATATATATAAAAAAAAAAACATGCGCACAGAAATATACTGTCGCCGCCGCACAGAAAAAAACACTTTGTTGAATTTATTTTTATTGGGATGAACTTATAAATAGATGGAGTGCGTATATCTCGCCCTAAAACAAATCAAATGTAAATAACTCCACAATTATATATTATGAAATAACTTTTTGCAGACGACATTATAAGTCTAATAATAGTTTAACTTGTTATCATCACATACTAAAAGTTTCGAACTCTCCCTTTAGTTAGTCGCGAAACAATCATATTAGTCACTTTATTACAAATCATTGTGTACATCTCCTTGTTTAGTCTTTGAATTCAGAAACAAAGTGAAGATTTTATAAATAACTTTAGGCTTAATTCTAAATGATTCTTAATAATCTCTAAAATAAATAAAAATAATAATATAATGTAATATGATATGATATAATATAATATAATATGATATGATAATATTTTGATATTAGATAGTAATAAGATTATAATTAATTTCTACATATTTATTTTAAAGACATTGGAAGAATAAATTGGCGATAGTTATAAAGTAAATTAAATAAGTATATAAAWWTAATTCTAAATAGTTTTTTATCTATCGAAGGTTGATAATAAAAATAAATATKYAGCAGTTATAAATAATATAATAAATCTTACAATATTTTAAGACATAAAGTAATATAATTAATTAAAGTTATATTATAAAAAACTAACTCCTAAATCTAGAAAATAATATATATATTGTAAAAATATATAAAATACTACAACAACGAACAATGGAATACCAAATAAATGAGGCATCATATTACGAATTTAATTGAGGGCATTGTTATTCTATTTTATTATAGTTAATATTCTTGAAATCAAACTAAAAACGATCAAGGACTCGATCTATGATATAGATGTGTCACTCAACTAGATTCCATAGCCAATTCACAAGATCCAACAAGAAATCAAGGAGTTAAGGCAAAAAGTATAAATTGAAGAACATACGTGAAATTGAAGAACAAGCACAAAAATAAAGGAAAACTTACTTGATTTAAAGGAAAGAGTAACAAGCTTGAATTAATTGCAATAAAGTAAAAACCCAAGGGAGTACTTGGATTCATCTTGAGCTTACAAACCCAAGGCAAAGTTTGAAAATTAAATCTAAAAACAAAGAGAGAGAAAATAGATCTAGAATTTGAAGGGAAAATTAAGCCCAAACACATGCAAGAGTTGGGTGTTGAGTGAATGCCTTCCTCAAGTCAAGATGTGGGGTTTATAGAGTTATTTTTAGGGGCAAACTCGTCAAATCGCCAAAACTGCTAGACTTGCAGTTGATTGATGCGGGTCAGTCGATCCAACCAGTCGATCGACTGTCTCGCTGATTTACGTGTATTTGTCTTGATTTAATTTAGTATTCTATTTAGTTTTTATTATTGTTTTAGGTATAAGTTGGATAAAATGAGCTTATTTTCGTATTTTCTTATCTCCAACTTATTTTATTATATTTATTTAATTTTATGTTTARTTTAAGTGTTTTGAGGTAWTTAGGTRTGGACGTASTCAAGGTTGGGCCAACGATTGGAGTTTCGGCGAAAACGGGGCATGATTTGAAGAATTTAGAACTGTCAGACTTTCTATAACGGAATTTTACCTGTAACCGTTCTAGAAAGACCTGCCGAGCCATGCCGACACTGCCTGCCGACGCTGCCGAGCCACGCCGGGCGCCTGCCGAGAACCCCTGCCGAGTGCTGCCGACAGCTGTCGAGCGCTGCGCGCACTATCGACCTTTCACGTCAGTTGACGAGAGAACTGACGTCGATCGACGCGCCTGTCACGGTCTCTGTAGCGTCGACCAGTTCGCGTCGGTTGACGCAAGAACTGACGTCGATCGACGCGCCTGCCACGGTCTCTGTAGCGTCGACCAGTTACGCGTCAGTTGACGCCAGAACTGACGTCGATAGACGCGACGACCCAGAATCGTAATTTTAGGGTTTCTTGTGCGCCAAGTCATGAAATAACTATATAAACCCTTTATATTTCGGATTAAACACACATCCACGACCCAAAACACCTATCTAGGGTTAAGAAACCTATTTCCAACACCCTCCAATATATTTTCAAGATCTACGTCGAAGATTCAAGATCCGAAGCACGGAGACGAAAACGTTCGTTCAAGCTCCGATTTTATCGACCAAGATCAACCGTTCGTAGTCCGTATCTACAGCAATCTTTCAGCACCTTTAGCTACTCAATAAGTTCTCTAAACTTTAGTTAATTCTTAGTTTAATTCTTAGTTTTTAGATTTTAATTGTTTTCGTTTGAATTCTTGAATCGTTTAGTTATTTCGATTGATTTGAACGTTGAATCGCTGAATTTTGGACCTGGGATTTTAGTTTTTAATATTAATTAGTTGCTGCGTTTATTCTCTTGTTCATGCTTGGTGATGATTTGTTCATGATTAATTTAATTATTGTTTTAGTTTTGATAATTAGTTGATGATTGGTTATTGCTATGTTATTGCTTGAGAATTTTGAGATTGATCTTATTGTTCTTGAGAATTCATATGTTAGATTTAGTTCATAGTAGTTTGATGCACGCTAGTTAATTAATTTAGAATTTATTTGCTTTAAAATCCCTAGATTAATATTTCTAAGATAATTTAGTTTTCAAGCTTAGATTAAGTTAATTAGTTAATCATAATTAGTTGATGCTTTTAAATTTATTAGTAGTTTATAATTCCAAAAACCAAATTTATACAAGTTCTCGTGTTAAAAGTTGTGATTAAACAAACATTAAAAATCCCGAACGTCAGTCCTTGAGAGATGACTCGAGTTAAGCTTTCCAAACCTACACGCGATCCCGTTATTTTGCGGGCGAGCTATTAAATTTCTGACAATTATTTATATAGTAGGCACACACAAAAGCTCGAATCAAAAATTGGCGCCGTTGTCGGGGACTGAAATAGGTTTTGATAATGTTTGTTCGTGTTATTTGCTTTTCTGTCTATTTGTATAAAGGTTCTTTGTTTTCCACTCGATGCGTTGATGTTGTTTGCGGTTGATGCTAGGATGTCGAGAAGTCGAGGATTTCATTCGACAGCCGAACAATGGTATGAAAATCCATTCGATTTGCCTGTTCCTAGACCGGCCATTCCAATAAATCCTTCGATGAAAGAGTATGAAATAGATGATTGGTACACGCACAACTGCCAGAATTCCATGGGCATGAGAGCGAGGATCCGGTGGAGTTCATTCGAAAATACGAAGCAGTCACCCAGACTTTTCCCCGTCTCAACCTTACAAGAGAGCAAATTAGGAGGCGTTTCTTTCTGTGGCAACTAAATGGTAAAGCATATCAATGGCTGATAAACTTGGGGCCCGATTCTTTGCCAAATTGGGAGGACGTATATGAAGAATTCACGTTGAAATTTTACACTCCTAGATGGCAACAATACTACTCAAGCCGAGATGATGCTCCATACACCCCAAACATTTTTATTGACGAGTCTTACAATTCTTACTTTTCGAGCCATAAATGCAGCCGCTGCGGAGCACTTGGGCATTGGGTGACTGAATGCCAAGTTATGTTTACCGAGGAGCCACTGGAGGATGATATTTCCACAGAGTCTAATGCTTCTTACGACCACTTTTCCTATTATCCTAGCTGTGACGAACACGAGCTTGATGATCAATTTTTAGCGCGGCAAGAGGTTCAAGAAGCTGAGACCATTTTTCATGCAGACGACATTGAGCAATTAACGGATGATGACTTATCTAAGATTGCGGAGTATTTAGAGAGTTCGAGTGCTCGAATAATAGCTTCGTTGAGAGAATCGTCGAGCGCGGGGGATGAGGAACCAATTATTGATGTTGTGGAGCCCATCGTCGAGGTAGAGATTCCGAGCCCAACTACTTGTTTAGAGGAGGAATGTAACAATGAGGTTATGGAAGATTTGGATGAATTTGTCCCTCTTGTGCTTGATGATGTCGTGTTGGATGATGATGTGAAGATTTTGCCCTTGGGGAATCCAGAGGTTGATGTAGTAATGAGTTTGTTTGAGTCTTGCATGGAAGAATACGACGTGGTGCCGATTTTGGAGAATGTGATTGTTGAGCCTCACGTTATACCGATAGAGATTCCGGTGGATGCTGCGAATTCAAGCTTAATTGAAGGAGTTGGAGGGGATGAGCAAATTTTAGAAAATGAATTTACTCCTCTTGAACTGGATGGTTTAGACGCCGCCGCCGAGTTTTTCAACCGGGAGGCAGCAATTTTGGGGATAAATGCAAACAACGTTGCTGTGGACGATATAAATTTTGATGAATTTTTAGATGAGGATGTTATGCCACACGAACCGTTAATGAATTTTGATTTTGAAGTGGTGGACGAATTAATCAAGGAAGATGCGAAGGCCAAGTCTATTTTGGAGCCACCCAGCGCTTTCAACAATTTAGAGATGGAGATGGTAAATGATGAAGTAAAGGGACTTGGAGTGGAGGATGATAGATTCTTATGTTCGACGGATTTCCTCATTTATCCAAAGGTTGCGGATCACCATGTGCCCGAATTGATTGTTGATGTGTTTATGGTGATAGATTAATCATTTTTTCGACTCCTGAAGCGAGTTAATATTTTTTTACGAATTGCTTACCATGCGCGCCTTGGAGGAATACATTGCCTATGCTTACTGTTAGAGAACACTAAGGCGTGGCACGATCGTCACCTTTTTTTAGATCCAGGATAGATACGTTCGTATAAGGCGTCGAGCTTTCGACGTTAAACAAGCGCTTCTTGGGAGGCAACCCAAGTATTTGTTTTCCTTTTCCTTATAGTTTTTCTTGTTAGTTTGTTTTTGGTTGTTTTGTCTTTTTAGGTTTTTCTTCAAGACATTTTCGATCACGAGATTCAAGACGAAAGATGATTGCACAATCGCTTTTTGGAGTCGCTCGACTATTTCTCTGGGACGTTCCCTTACTCCTTTCCTCGTTTGATTTTCTTTATATTTATGGCAATAAGGAGTTTGCCACATTTTTTTAAGGGGGGGATGGTTGAGTGTGAATTATAGTTGAAATTGTGCAAAATTTAAAATTATTTAAAATTTTCGTGGGTTTGTAGTGCTAATTTTACGTGATTGATCACTATTTCTGCGCTGTATTGTGTTTGTATGGTTTGCCTGTCAAAGTTAGCTAAGTATGATTTGAGGTTTTTGTCTTTTGAGCGTGCATAAGAGCATAAAATTTTTCAAATTTATTATTATATATTTGTAAAATGGTACTTGGACGCAATTGATTTCGCGAAACCTTAAAAGCAGCGTCAATTCAAAAACTTTTTCATGCAAAAAGCCTGTAAGTAGCCTGAGTGATTATCATCATTACATGTGCTTGAATGAGTTTTGATTTGAGATCTCTTTGAAACCGCTGTGTGTAGTTGATTTTGAAAATGAGGATACGGCACAAATATAAACCCTATTTCAGCCATATCCATATATATTAGTCACTATAAATTCCGAATGAGCCCCTCATAGCCAAATAATCCATGCCTATAGCCGTGAGTGTTTTTGAGTCGACCCCTACAACCCTTTAAAAGTGTGGGGTAGGATTTTGTAATTCTTATTGGTTATTAGTGTTTTGGAGTTTTTACAAGGGATTTATGAGTTTCTGTAATAAAGGATCACCATCCTTCAATAAAAGAAAAAAGGAACGACCCCATAAAAAGAATTAGAGGGGATTATAAAAAAAAAAAAGAGAAGAAGAAAAAGGAAACAAGAAGGGTGGTGAATTATGATGGTCATTGCCTACGCGCTAATGAAGGCTTATGTTTTATTGTTTATTTTGTTATGAAGCCTAATGTTTAAAAGGCAAAGAGTTGAGTTGTAATAAGTGGTTTTGAGCTTCAAGTCGGTTTTACGGTTTACGAGTTGAGGAATAGCCTTGTTAAAGGCTACGATATGAGTGTTAAGTGAGGTTTTTCTTTTGTACGAGGTGAAGCATCTTGCTTGGTGATTAGATTAGTTGGGGGGGTTATTTAGCCACACGACTTATATATTCCATACCCGTCCAAAAAGCCTTACATTATAACCCGTTAAGACCTTACCGATTCTTAGTTTTGACAGCACACTTAATTTG
>BMAC01001286.1:73434-84350 GCA_014905375.1 Phtheirospermum japonicum | reverse complement strand
GAATGTATTCGACTTTATTATTTACAAAACTATGTGCTTGGTTCAAATATAGCAATAAGGTGTGCAAAAATACATCTTACGCATAGAGCTACATTTCGAATGAGAAGTATATCATTCTAGAGCGTCCACAACACTCCAATGAATTAGAGAAATTACTCTAACTCTTTCCATGACACTATCACCACTTTTACAAGCAATGTCCGCGGGGCGAAATAGAGTGCTCAGCTGATAGTAGGACTACTAACACAATTCTAAGAAATAAACAATTATTTATTGAATTAATTCCTTATAACTCATCTGTAATTACGATGATTGGGACATCTCAACTAATCAAAGGGCGAGGTACTGCCAAGTTCTTGATGCCTAATGGCACAATGATAACAGTCACAGAAGCTCTATATGCACCTACAGCAAATCGAAACTTTGTTAAAGATATCCGTGCCAACCGCTATCACTTGGAAACTCACTGTGAGAATGGAAATGAATATATATATAATATATATATATATATATATATATATATATATAATATATATATATATATATATAGTATATATATATATATATTACCCCTAGTTTGTAATTTTTAGATTAGTTTTAGTTAGTTAGTTAGTTAGTTATTTCAAGCAAGTGTTGGAGAGGGTGACAACTCCTTCATTTGTGGATCTTGTTTGTTGAAGGTTTGTAGCTAGACTTGAAACTTTTGTGTTTCAATGCAATTTGGTAGTGTTCTTTCCCTTTATTATTATGGTTTGTTCTTGATTAATTGTTCTTGTTATTGTGTTGGTTTTTAGATTTAGTTTTTGTTGTTGTTCTTTGCCTTCTTCTTCAATTTCTCATTTCTAAATTTTAGTTTGTTCTTGTTTGCAAAACTCCATTTTTGCAACTTCAAGCTTTTTACCCCATTTGTCCAAGCAAACCTTGGGTTTTCAAAAGCCAAATGGGTCTTTCTTCTTTGAGCAATTTGACTTCTACCCATTTAATGCCTTTTGACTTGTTTTCAATTCAAGCTTTAAATTTCCCTCCTTTTTCCTCTTTCAATTTGCAAGCTTTAATTTGTATTTGATGCAACTTGTTTAGAAATTAGAGGTTTAGGGTTTAGGTTCGTTTAGAACCATTAATCGGAGCTTGTCGAGAATTGGGATTGACGACCTCAATACTTGATCGACATTCGGGATTGACAACCCCGAATCGTGGATTAAGTGCTCGGCGAAAACTGATTAATCGTGGAGACGAACCGAACACCCTAAACCCTCATGTTCTTTATTTTCATTAAAGTCTTATTTTAAAATTCAAATCTCAAATCAAACCAATGACTTAATGCTTTCCTAGTGGTAGATTAGTGTAATTTAGATTAACAAGAGAATAACTAAAACATACCGACCGCCGATTATATCTATCCTCGAGAGACACGACTCGGGAAAACTTGCCGCTCTACAATCGACTCCGTACTATTGCGGAGAAGATTTCTTAGAGTGCTAAGAATTCCTCGATCAAATTTTGGCGCCGTTGTTGGGGATAGATTAAGGCTAACGGTGTTTTTATTTATTTCTCTTGTTATCTTAGTTGGTAGTTAGTTTAGATTTTTATTTTACTTTCGATGCTCGTAATCCTTTGTTGAGTGTTGTGTTTTGTAGGGAACTCATTCGGGAAGCCCGATGCCGTCCGCCCACACTCACGACGATCAAAGGATGCCTCCGCCGCTTGTTTGATTGGGCCGAGGATGGCAAACTACCGAGCTAGTTTGTCATACGATAACCCTTATATCCAAACTCCCACATATCCAATCCCTTATATCCAAACTCCCGAATATCCAAATCCATACACCACTCCCCCAAGCTATTGGGTCCCTTCGATTTACGATGACCCATACGCTTCGATCGGTGAAGAATGGTCCCCCTCTTTCGATTATTCCATCCCAAGCCCTTCTTATTCTCCACCATTTTCGTATCCCCACAACCCGATCTTGGATCTGTATGCACCGACTTGAGATCCTTATGATCCGGTTTTTGACGATCCATATGCTCGACTCGCCCCGCCCTCTTCTTACCCGATCTTTGACTCGTATGCTCCCCAAATTCATGATTCACATTCTTGGAGCTACGATTTTTACGACCTACCCACCTCGAGTTCATATACTCCGAACGATGACCCGTACACCATATTTTCTCAAGATTCGTCTATGTCCCAACTCCCGGACTTTGAGCCTCTCTCATTCAAGCTCGTGGAGGTGATTCGACAATTGGATGAATGCCTTTTTTTGCATGGAGACTCAAGTAGAGCAAATTGCCAATGAAGTGGATGAGCTTAAAAGACCATGTCTTGACGACATGCCCATCTTTGATGTGGTGGATCCCACGGTCGTTGACGGCAATTCGAGCTTTGACGATCTTTTGAAAGAGGTGTGCAAGGAGGTGGAGTTAGAAGGTGAGGAGAAAGGGTCGGAGGTTGGCGTTACCCCTCTCGTGCTTTTGTGAAGAAGTTGTAGAGGAAAGTGAGAGGGGGAGTCACTTTTGGGTCTCCAACGGCACTTGGAATGTCGAGCTTACTTGCTTTTGGCGAGGATGAGGAAGTTGTGCCGGTTTTGGAGGATGTGGAGTTAATCGAGCCTCTTTTGCCGCCACCCGATGCTTTGTTGCTACTTGACCAAGTGGAGGTGGAAGAGGTAGTGGGGGATGTGTTGGATCCTACTCTCTCGTGCCCGACTACGACTACTTCTAAAGTCGAGAGAGAGGAGATGACGGTCGGGGAGACGAAGGAGTACGTCGACCCATTTTGGGACGATCACATTTGGGTGGTCGACTACTCCCTCTTTCGACCCCCGAAGCAAGCCCGCTCTTTTGTTGCTTTGACCTACCGGCTTGCTTGACTTGCCCGCCTTGGTGATTTTTTTCACCCGGTGTGTCTACTCGAGAACACCAAGGCGTGGCACGATCGCCACCTCTTCTTGGATCCCGGATAGCGTCATTTGTATAAACCGTCGAGCTATAGACGTTAAAGTAGCGCTTATTGGGCGGCAACCCAATTTTTTCTAAAAAAAAAGAGAAAAAAGAGAAAATCCAAAAACTACAAATTTATTAAAAAAATAAGAAAATTCAAAAACCCAAAAAGATTTTTACTTTTGCAACTCCCCGTTTGTTTATTTCTTGTAGGCTGCTTGTCTCGACTCCCGGAGAGGACTTATGCACGACCACGTCACCACAAGCTCGGAGATAGGGGCGTTCTCTTTTCCCCACACTTTTTACTGTTTTTCTTAGCTTAATATGCAATGAGGACATAGCTAGGTTTTAAGTGTGGGGTGGTTAGGGTTCGTTTTAGGGTTTTTAAATTGTTTCATGCTTGCTTGTGTTAATTTGAGTAACGTGTGTGTTATTTTTGCTTGGAACCTTGGCGCAGTGACGCGGTTTTTATGATTTGGTTAGGGAGTTTAGATTGTCGATCGGATGTAGTGGACTTAGGTGGCTTAAATCGTTGGGAACTTTGTTCGGCTTTAGCTTCATGCTATCCTTGAGCTCATATAGAACTAGTGCCTCAACTAGCCTCGTCGTCGAACACTCTTTATAGGATTTTGTTTTGCATTTTGGAGTCGTCAATTGTTCCATGTGCTCGATCAAAAACATTATAAGTTGCTAGTAGCAACGATTGGTCGGAGACGTTGATTTCTCTTTGTATATATCTTGTATTTAAGTACCTTATTTCCTTGGGTACCAAAAAAAAAATAAAAAAAGAGGGAAAAAAAAGAAGAAAATTAAAAAAAAAATCCGAAAAAAGAAGAAAAAGAAAAAAAATGATGATGAATAAAACAAGGATAAATTATAAATCCTTGTAGTTATTAAGTAATAAAACGTGCAGCTCTTGCACGTTTACTCTTTCTCTTTCTTTTTTAGATTTTCTTTGTTAAAGAGAGTTGTAGACGATCGGGGCTAGTAGGGAGCCGATTAACGGTTCGACCGTGGATAGACCTTAGCCGGGGCAAGGACGAGGGGACCGACTTGGAGGGTTACCTAGTACTTTTAGGTTTCGGGAGTCGATCTAAACTTTCTTTGCCAAAACATTTTTTGTCATCCTTTTAGCCGAGCTAACGAGCATTGTAACACACGACGTCTCGAATTGGGTTTTGTGCACTAGTTTAGAATCACCCGGGGGTAATTTTGTAATTCTAGATTAGTATTGCTTGAGGACAAGCAATCATTCTAAGTGTGGGGTGGTTGATTTGTACTTTTTTGTACAATTTTTTTTTTTATCTTTTTGTGTCGCATTCGCGTGTGTTTTGCTTGCATTTATGGGTTTTAGGAGTCGTTTTGGCCTATTTTGTTAGTTTTAGGTTTGTATAACTTTTGTGCGGTTTTTAGTTATTTTTCGTACATTTTTACCCTTTTTCGTATTTTTGGCCGTAGGATGACCAAGCAGAGCCCGCGCACGTTTAGAGGCATCCCACTCGACTCGAATCGGAATAGAAAAGCAAGGAAACACAGCGTGAACTCGGAGCGACAAACCATTAGACGTTTAGAGCGAAACGAGAAAATCGAGCCGGAGCAGCCGAGCCAGTCGATCGACTGACTCATCCAGGATCGAATGGACCTTCGACTGGAGTCCAGTAAGGTTGGCCAATTTTGAAAGCAGTCGATCGACTAACCCTTAGTCGATCGACTGCTCCTCAGTCGATCGACTGAGTCGCAGTCCAGCTCGTGAATTTTATCACTTTTTGACGATTTTACCCCTGCGACTTTATATTTATAAACCCATCTCTCCAACCTTATCACCAACCTTTCCTTGGGGGAATTTGTACTTGTTCCATTTCCTATAAGCCCCCTTTTTCATTCCATGCCTTTAGAACCCTAGTTTGTAATTTTTAGATTAGTTTTAGTTTAGTTTTAGTTAGTTAGTTAGTTAGTTGTTTCAAGCAAGTGTTGGAGAGGGTGACAACTCCTTCATTTGTGGATCTTGTTTGTTGAAGGTTGTAGCTAGACTTGAAGCTTTTGTGTTCAATGCAATTTGGTAGTGTTCTTTCCCTTTATTATTATGCTTTGTTCTTGATTAATTGTTCTTGTTGTTGTGTTGGTTTTTAGATTTAGTTTGTGTTGTTGTTCTTTGCCTTGTTCTTCAATTTCTCATTTTAAAAGCCAAATGGGTCTTTCTTCTTTGAGCAATTTGACTTCTACCCATTTAATGCCTTGGACTTGTTTTCAATTTCAAGCTTTAAATTTCCCTCCTTTTTCCTCTTTCAATTTGCAAGTTTTAATTTGTATTTGATGCAACTTGTTTAGAAATGAGAGGTTTGGGGTTTAGGTTCGTTTAGAACCATTAATCGGAGCTTGTCGAGAATTGGGATTGACGACCTCAATACTTGATCGACATTCGGGATTGACAACCCCAAATCGTGGATTAAGTGCTCGGCGAAAACCGATTAATCGTGGAGACGAACCAAACACCCTAAACCCTCATGTTCTTTATTTTCATTAAAGTCTTATTTTAAATTCAAATCTCAAATCAAACCAATGACTCAATGCTTTCCTAGTGTAGATTAGTGTAATTTAGTTTAACATGAGAATAACTAAAATCACCGACCGCCGATTATATCTATCCTCGAGAGACACGACTCGGTAAAACTTGCCACTCTACAATCGACTCCGTACTATTGCGGAGAAGATTTCTTAGAGTGCTAAGAATTCTTCGATCACATTACCTACATCTCACTCAGCCTCAATATTTATCTCAAAGGCACATCACTCATTTTGCAAAGCCTGCTCTTTAAAAAAAAAAAAGGATCGAGACCTTCTTATGCTATAGATACAAAGCAATATATCCCACTCTTACAAATAATACAAGGTGATAAATATGGACATAACCATTCAAAATGCGGATAATTCAAGTATTTTATAGTTTTGGTCGATGTTTCGGCACGTATTGTCCATAGAAATGTTGCATTTGCAAAACTTCTAGCACATTTAATATGATTGAGGACTCACCAACCTTATCAAACACCCAAACTTATAATGCTAGAGAGTTTACATCAAAAGTACTTGATGACTATTGCATTTTAATAAAGATCGATGTACTGGATCTTGTACCCTAATGTGCATATATAATAAGGTCTCAAAGAAGACACCGTCAAAAAGAATATAGATGGTGATTAAGACAAAATTTATGCGCACTCATTTTTCTTTGCACAGGGTTATGCAATATTGCACGCAACTCTTACTTATTCGTTTATGAACCCCTGCTAACCAAATATTTTGCGTACCAGTTGGTAATTGGATATAAGCCTGATAATTCATATCTACGCATATTTGATTAAGCAGTATATGTGCCTATTGCGCCCCCATAGCGCATTCTATGGGTTTTCAAAGACGATTAAGTATTTATGTTGGATATGAATCTCCAACAATCATCCGCTATTTGAAACCTTTGACAGACGATCTCTTTATTGCTAAATTAGCAAATTTGTCACTCTAATGAGACAGTCTTTCCGTCGCTAGGGGGAGATAAGAAAAAGTATTTTCTAATGGAACGACAAGAATAGTTTCATACTATGTCTCATTATAATCCCCGCATTTCACAATGTAACGTGAAAGAAAAGTAAAGTGAATAATTGATCTTCAAAGTATAGAAGAATTAATTTCTAAAGTGACGAGATCATATATATACAAGCTGCAAATGTGTCTTCAAGGTTAAAAGTCCCATTGAAGGGCACAATGTCACATATTAATACATTGCAATCATACTTAGTGGAGGTGTGGTTGAGGTCGTGACTCCCAAAAGGAACAGAGGGAGGTCACTTGGTTCGATCAATACTCGCCCAAGGAATAAGAGGGCATGTATGGCACAACTTTAATTGATTATCAATGAAAATAATGACTCTCATGAGATTATCTCTGATTATACTTATGTCCATTAATCATTGCTGAAGGACGCTCTAAAGTTTAATATGATTCCAAAGAATAAAGAGATCTCAATGTACAATGAGAGTTTATATAAGTTGATGGAAAGACTTTTCATACACATTGATGATATATACATTGTTGCTCATAGAATCATAGAGTACAATAGTATAGAATCACGCTCTATTGAAATATTAATATAAAGAAAATTGACCTAAATATAAATAATCAATCCAGGTAGAACTAAATTCATTGACAACAAGGTAGGTATTTGGTTTGGTAGTGCTAACCTCACCAAGTGTAAAGCCTGTAAGACATAAACAAAGTTTTATCAGAAAGC
Source organism: Phtheirospermum japonicum (assembly GCA_014905375.1). Lineage (NCBI taxonomy): Eukaryota > Viridiplantae > Streptophyta > Magnoliopsida > Lamiales > Orobanchaceae > Phtheirospermum > Phtheirospermum japonicum. The sequence goes on along the minus strand of BMAC01001286.1, from coordinate 77,129 downwards.
GTAGTGAGTAAAATAAGGCCATGAGATGCAAATCTAAACTTGAAGCACAAAGTTTCTCAAAACGCCCTGGAATTGACTATGAGGATATGTACTCTCTCATAATAGATGTTCTAATTGAAAAGAAATGAGAATGCAGCTTATACCTGTGGTTACATCATATCTCTATGGGGATAATGATTTAGAGATATATACGAAAGTTCTTGCTGACCTTTCATTGCCAAGGCAAGTGACTCTAATCCACAGAGTGCATTTTCAAATTAAATTGAAACACTCACTTTATGGATTAAAATAATCCAGACGGGTGTGGTATAACCATCTAAGTGAGTAATTGATTGGGAAAAGATAATTTATGCCCTTGCGTATTTATAAGTTTCAAATTTATGATTATAATTGTATATGTCGATGAAAGGAACATAACATCCACTCTTAATGAAATAAGAGATATCGCTAGTTATTTGAAATTCTTAATTTGAGATAATGCATCATGGGAAGACTCGGTCATGTTAAGGCTTTAAACTAAAACCGAGTTTGTGGAATACTAAATTCTACAGTTTTCATATATCCAAAAGGTGATCAAACAATTAAATATGGATAAGTGCAATATGTTAGCACTCCTATGATTGGTCAAAGTGAAGATAAAAGGAAATATCAATTTCGTCAATGGAATGACGAAGAACTGGTGGGAGCTGAAATTCTCTACCTACATATAATATGCGCATTATTGTACCATTACTAATACACTTGGCCAAATATTACTTTCTCAAAATTGTTATCTTGATTTAACTCAAGAAAGCACAATGTCACTGTAATGGAATCAAAATGTAATTTGATACCTAAAAGAAACCATTGACGCGAGTTTATTTTTCCCATTCATAAATATAATTGGGCCTGCAGATGGTCTTGTAATCCCTATAGAAAACGTTGACTTTACTTCCTACTGTGAAACACCAAATAGTATCGTTGATGTTGGTTACTCATTCGATCCATGTAAAGAGATCATTATTATACACGTAGTAGTTTGTGAGTATCTACGATAAATGTTATGATCATTCATATATCTGATGATAGTGGCTTGAACTCTATCACTAAAGAAAATGTGATAATATGATTAATATAACCACAACTATTCTACAACCAACAATTATGCACTTTCTCAAGAATCACGTAAATTGAGGAAGTGGAGACTTTCAAAGTTCTCTCGATAGATGTACATATCAGAGAAGGGTGTACACTTTAGGGGTCGTCTCAACATAGGTGTGTTGTACTCTTTTTCCTTAGACCAAGTTTTATTTTTCCCATTGGGTTTTGTTACTTGGCAAGGTTTTAATGAGGCAACAATGAAACACCATTTCACCCTTTGACTTGGCACAATTGGGAGTGTTGAAGGAAAAACACAATTAGTGTGCCTTCGTTAATAAGTTATTGATGAGGGTAGTTTAGGTATTCTTTAGCCTTATGTAATTATGGAACTGTGTAATTGGTACCCTATATAAAGAGCCTCTTGATTAATGAGAACCCTAATCATTCTCAATCTCTCTTTTGTCTCGTACCTTTTCTGCTTTACTTTTAAACTTTTATGCTTCTACTTTTACATTATTGTATTTTTTTTATTTATTTAATTAACAAAAATCAAACGTATATATATATATATATATAATATTAACAATTAATTCATAATAATTAAAATAATAATAACAATAAAACTAACTTTCTCCCAAGCGACGGCGACGGCGGTGGTGGGTGGGCGACGGCACTGGAGCAGGCACTGGTGGTGGTGGGTGGGCGACGGCGCTGGAGCAGGCTGGTGGTGGTGGTGGGCGACGGCGCTGGAGCAGGCAGGGCCGTCAGGATTAGTGGTACTTATACGCTGACGGGCAAGGCCGTTAGCGTATATATTATTTTTTTAATTAAAAATTATATCCTGACGGCCTCACCCGTCAGGATAATTAAGCAGGATAAATTCTCTCTCTTTCCTTGTGGGGTTACTGACGGGGATATTTGCTGATGGCCTAGGCCGTCAATAAGACAGCCAACAAAGTATTCCGCCAGTAATGCTGACGGTATTTTGCCCGTCAGCATACCCGTCAGTATAGCCGGGTTTTTTTGTAGTGCATGAGTCTGGATTTGACTACCATGAGACATTTAGTCCTATTGTGAAGCCATCAACAATAAGGATAATTCTCTCAATTGTTGTATCAAGATCTTGCCCAATAAGATAGATTAACATTGACAATGGTTTTTTAAATGATGATATTGACTCAGAAATTTATATGCAATTCCCTCCTGGTTTTGAGGAATATGTAAGCTTGGAAATATGCTATATCATCTTGGTTTCAAGTTGTCTCAGGCTGATCCCTCTCTTTATTATAGAGTGTCCAACAACAACATCATTTTAATATTGGCATGTGTTTATGATCTTCTTATCACTAGTAATAACTCTAATCAGATTAGCACAGTGATACCAAGAATCAGCCAATCCTTCTCCCTCAAGGACCTTGTAGCACTCAGCTATTTTCTGGGAATTGAGTTCATATATCATGCACATGGCTTTTTCCTCTCTCAACAAAAGTACATAATGGACCTGATAGCCAAGGCTGGTATGACATGTTGTAAAAGCCTCTCCACACCAATGATATCAAAGCCATTGCTTTCTAAGTTTGATGGTTAACCAATGTCAAATCCCAAGCTTTACAGGCAGATAGTAGGTGCTCTCCATTATGCAACTGTGAGATATTTGCTTCAGTGTGAACAAGGTTAGCCAATTTATGCAAGCCCCTTCTGACATCCATTGAAGAGTTTTCAAATGAATTCTTAGATCTTGCAGGCACTTCTAAATATGGGATCAACCTTACACCTGGCCAATCCTTACAACTAAGTGCCTTTGCTGATTCTGATTGGGCATCAGATGTTGATGACAGAAAATCCACCTCTCGCCTTTGTGTTTTCCTAGGTTCAAACCTAGTCAATTGGAGCTCCAAGAAATAAGGAAAGTTTCTAGGTCTAGTACTGAAGCAGAGTATAGAAGTTTATCCAATGCAACATGTGACATTATCTGGTTACAAAGCCTCCTACAAGAATTACATCTGCTCCAGCCTCACATCCCAACCATTTGGATGGATAATCAAGGTGAAATTTCACTGGCATACAATCCAATCTATCACCAACGAACAAAACACTTGGAGCTTGATGTCCACTTCATCAGAAAAAAGGTTAGCAACAAGGAGATAAGAGTTTACCATGTCCCCTCATATGATCAAACTGCAGACACCCTCACTAAACCCTTGAGTGGCTAATTGTTCGAGAGATTTCGACATAAGCTTTATGTTATCCCAAATTCCTCTCTCTAATTGAGGGGGCATGTTAGCATACATAGTCATGACCACAACTATGCCATGCATGCATCAAGAACCGTCATGTGCATCAAGAACAGACAAACAGCTGGAGCAGAAGAAAACAAATAAACTATCTGTTGTGCACCTCTAGCTAGGGTTAAGTTTGTCCATTTGTATGCACCAATTCTATCATGACACATAATTCTTGTATCTATATAAATAGCCTTCAATAGCATTAGCCGCATTCATTCAACACATGTAACTCTAGCTGCTCTTATAATGAATACCTCTTGGTCGCTTTCAAACTTGCAGCTTTTCCTTAACACAAATATGGTATCCTACTTTTTTAGATGGATATCATCC
>BMAC01001286.1:52141-68513 GCA_014905375.1 Phtheirospermum japonicum | reverse complement strand
AGCTCGCCTAGCTCCGAGCCATCTCGCCCCAACACCCGAGCCCAACCGAGCCAATTCGACCCAAATGGTCTTATATGACCATTTTGGGTCAAATTTGGTCAAATATAGGAAGTCCAAGCTTATAAGTGATAATTGACCAATTTACCCCTAATTACCTTGTATAAATAGAACCTTACTCTCATTTTGTAAAAACACCTCCTCCCAACCCAAGCTTGGGTTTGGGATTATTTTCTCTCTCTAGATTTAATTTCAAGCTTTGCCTTGGGTTTGTAAGCTCAAGAAGGATTCAAGTACTCCCTTGGATTTTAATTCCTTGCAATTTCAATCAAGCTTTTGGATTCTCTCTTTAATTCTAGTAAGCTTTCTTTTAATTTCATGCTTTGTTCTTCATTTGTTTTATGCCCGGCAGGTGCTGTCGGACACTGGGTAACCCAGTGTCGTAACACGTACCAAGTGTCAGCTATAATACCTCAAATCGAAGTCCGATTTCACCAAAACTCCAATTGTAAGCCCACGCTTGACCATCCCCAGACCAAAATACTTCAAAATACCTAAAGTAAACATAAAGTTAATTAATTATGATTAAAATAACCATATTAAGTATAAAATCAAAAAAAAAACACGAAAAACAACAAAACGGGAAAACAAACGAAAAACCTAACAAAACTCGACTCAAAAACTACTAAAATTAACATAAAATCCTAATTAAAAACACGAGAAAAACACCACAATTAGATGCAAAACACTTTAATCATTTGTTTAGTGTATACAAGGATGTAGGTCCTTTGGTGGAGAACTGGTACATTTCATTGATAATATTCACCGGGTTAATCGATCAAGAATCGCATCGATATCTAAATCATCGATGGATCCAACCGGGACAAACGTAGACCCAAACCGTCGGAAATCCAAAATGAACAAAACAAAGCACAAAATCCGAACGTGAATCAAAATCCACCACCTTTTAATCAAGATCATTATAATCAACAAATTTACAATCAAGGCATACAACTGAATCAACTACTCGCTCAGTATTTCCATCATCAACAACCGTTCAATCAACAACAACCATACCCTCCACCGGCTCAAGGCCCGTACATGCCACCTAACAGGCCATACCATCAATATGAGCCTCAACCGGCTCTTAAGCGTGAATTCACTCGACCCGTGATCGGTCCGTCTACATCATGCATTTGCTTAGGCCCAGCGGCCCGAGATTATGAGCTCAAGGCCACTCATTTTAATCTTTTGCCCTCTTTCTATGGGCTTCCAAATGAAGATCCGATCAATTTCATTCTGAAATTCTACTCAATCATCCAGACCTTTCCATTACAAGGTCTTCGTGAAGAACAATTGAAGATGCGATGTTTTCCGTATACTTTGAAGGACCGTGCTGAAAATTTGCTTTTATCGTTGGATCCTGATTCTCTTACGAATCGGGACATGGTGTATGATCGATTTATGGGGAAATATTATTCGAACCAAACGACGGCTCAACTCTGAGTTAAGATTTCTTCTTTCAATCAAACTGATAGATAAACATTCCATGAGGCTTGGGAACATTTCAAAGGACTTTTGACGCAGTGCCCACATAATCATTATCCACCCGAGCTTATCAACTAATTCTTTTACAATGGGCTTATTCTTACATTCCAGTACATGGTAGATAATGCAGCAGGGGGAGATATCGGATCATGAACCGCTCAAGAAGTATGGGACATATACGAGTCAATAAGCTACAATTCTGAACAAAAGAGCTCGCGACCGAAGAAAATAGTCGTTCATGAGATTAAGATGTCACACGCATCCCCTGATGACACAAGAATAATTGTTGAGTTGTCGAGGCAAGTGGCTTCATTGCAGACACAAAACATGCTTCTTTTTCACGGTGTGCCCCAATCATCGATGATATCAGAAATGTGCAGACTTTATAGAGTGTACGGGCATGGCGCGAATCTATGCCAAGCAACTTTCGAGCAGACTGAAGAAACTAACGAATAGGCACACGCTGTTCTAGGTTATCAAGCAAACCAAGATGGGAAAGGATATTAAAACCATTATCCACGCAATAATAACCCTTTTTGGTGGAGGAATCATCCAAAATTTTCTTGGTCAAACAATCAAAGCGGAGGGAATCAGGCACCAAAACCAAGATCGCAAAGCAATTTTACCCCCCAACAACCATATCCACAACAATGGGGACAAGGCCAAATTTCATTCTTAACACGACCATTGTACCAATCACCACCGTAAGGCCAAATACCCTATCCTCCACCTCCACCGACTCAAGCACCCATTTCGCCAACGCTCGAGGAGACATTTCATACATTCATGCAACGCAATGAAAAATGGTTGGACAAGTTTGAGACAGCCCTTGGCCAACTCGCCACGCAAGTAGAAAAGAACGAGCATGGGAAGTTTCCGAGTCAATCCTCGCAAGAACAAACCATCACAGTGCTTAGGAGTGGGCAAGTTATGAATAATAATATTGCATCTCCCAATGAGAACTCTATCCATTCACAAGTTCAAACCAATGGAGAAAGCAAGAAACCGAATGAGAAGGAAGGCATGGAGACGACCATTACCCAGTTCCCGGATAGTGTTGAAAAGGAAGTCGAGCCTAAGATGACTCTTTACAAAGCATTTAATCCATATCGGCCTCCTATTCCATATCCAAATCGTCTTCAATCGGAAAAGCAAGATAAGCAATTTCTTGATATTTATAATATGCTTTCTAAAGTTAATGTGAATTTGCCTTTGCTTGATGTGATAAGAAATGTTCCTGCATATGTTAAGTTCTTCAAGGACTTGGCATCAAAGAAGAGACGATTTTCTGAAATGAAAAAATTTATTTTTCGAATGCGGCTAGCGTTATCTTTCGAGATTCTCTTCCCCCTAAGGAAAGGGACCCTGGGGGTTTTTATATAAAAATAACTTTGGGAAATGGTAAAGAAACTCGGGGTATGCTTGACCTTGGGGTGGGGATCAATCTAATGCCTTTTTCTATTTATTAGCAATTTGATTTAGGTGCACTCAAGCCGACGAAGATGCGACTTCAATTGGCAAATCGGTCGGTTTGGTACCCAAAGGGGATTTTCGAGGACGTTCTTATGCAACTTAGGAACCTCATTGTTCCCTTTGATTTTGTGATATTGGATGTAGGGGAAGTTCAAGATGATAGCCGAGAGCATACAATTTTGTTGGGTCGACCTTTCATGGCCACAACCAATACACTTATTGATGTGAAAAATGGGAGCATGACTTTATCCGTTTTGGAAGAATCCATCACATTCTCCATCCATGATTTCCAGACAACACCATGTTCATCCATGATCCCATTGCTCCACTTGTGCAAAACAAACTTGAAGAAGAATCCGTCATCCATGAGTTTCTCGATCACAATGAATTGGCTTGAGACCAACTCCAGAGGGTGATTGATCTTTGTTATCTTGAAAATGAGAAATCAGACATCGAACCAAAGTCCAGACTTAAACCTCTTCCGAGTCACCTCAAGTATGTATTTCTTGAAGAAGGTGAAAAAAAGTCGATGATCATTTTCGCCGAACTGTCCAAAGAAGAAGAAGAAGCCTTAATCGATGTTCTTAAAAAATTTCAAGGAGCCATCGACTGGAGCTTGGGGGGCATTAAAGGGATAAGTCCAGCTATGTGCATGCATCATATTGTGTTGGAAGAGAGTATGAAGCCGATTCGGGATGGTCAATGCCGTTTGAATCCCACCTTGATGGAAGTAGTGAAGAAAGAGATTTTCAAACAGATCGATGAGGGAATTATTTTTGCAGCACCCAATAGTGAATGGGTGAGTCCCATCCATGTGGTACCAAATAAGGGTAGAATCACGATCGTTGAAAGTGATAAAGGCGAAATTATGACAACAAAGTTGACAACAGGGTGGCGGATGTGCATCGACTACAGAAAGCTTAATGCCGCCACGAGGAAAGATCATTTTCCGCTCCCTTTCATTGATCAAGTGCTCGATAAGTTGGCCGGACACCACTACTATTGCTTCCTCGATGGCTTTTCCAAGCACCACCAAGTTGCAATAGCCCCAGAGGATCAGAAGAAACGACGTTCACTTGTCTATTTGGGGCATTTGCTTTTGGACAGATGCCCTTCGGCTTATGCAATGCACCGACAACCTTCCAACGCTGCATGTTGTCCATCTTCACTGATATGATCGACGACTTTCTCGAGGTCTTCATGGATGACTTCTCGGTATTTTTCTCTTCCTTTACTTCTTGCCTTGATAATTTATCTGAAGTGCTTCAAAGATGTGTTGAGAGTAATTTGACGTTGAGTTGGGAAAAGAGTTATTTTATGGTTAGGAGTGGTATTGTCATTGGTCATATTATGTCTAGTAAAGGTTTATAGGTTTATAAGGCTAAGGTTTATGTCATTGAGAGTTTACCCCCTCCCACGAACGTTAAAGGTGTTCAAAGTTTCTTAGGGCACGCGGGCTTTTACAGGCGATTCATAAAAGATTTTTCAAAAATTAGTCGCCCATTGTGTCATTTTCTAGGACTTGATGTGCCTTTTGTTTTTTATGAGTCATGCTTAAAAGCGTTTAATTTGCTGAAGGAAAAATTAACCACGGCTCTGGTGGTCGTTGCCCCAAATTGGTCCCTCCCTTTTGAAATCATGTGCAATGCATCAAACGACGCTGTGGGGGATGTTTTGGGCCAACGATTGGATGGTCTCTTTCGAGTGATTTATTATTCGAGTCTTATGTTGAATGATGCTCAGAGGAACTACACCAGCAACGAAAAAGAACTTTTAGCCGTGGTGTTTTCTTTAGAGAAATTTAGGTCGTACATAATTGGTTCAAAAGTTATTGTCCATAGTGATCACGCGGCTCTTCGTTACCTTTTTAACAGAACTCAAAGTAAGCCACGTTTGATCCATTGGATACTCTTGCTTCAGGAATTTGACTTCGAAATAAAAGATAGGAAAGGGTGTGAGAATGTTGTAGCAGATCATTTGTCATGTTTAGGTATAGAGGGAAATGTGAATGAGCAGGGTCGTTTAAATGATGTATTTCCTTATGAATTGATTAATGCTATTTCTTCGCATATTACCACTTGGTTTGCTGACATTGTTAACTGTCTTGTTTGTGGCCATGTGAGGGCTGATTTATCCTTCCAAGAATGGAAGATATTTCTCTCTACTTGCAGGAATCATTTTTGGGAAGACCCGTTCCTTTTCCGGTTCGGGAAGGACGGAATCATTCGAAGTTGCATTCCTGAGGATTAACAAAAGAGCATTTTATCATTTTGCCGTGATCAACAATGTGGCGGCCACTTTGGAGGACAAAACACTAGTACAAAAATAGGAATTCAAGAACAGACATTTAAGAATGCCTCAGGAGGCGGCGTTCTTAAATGTCAGGCGGTGGCATTTTTATAATAAAAGTGTCATATGCGAGAACGTCTTTTTCAAAGACGTTGTGGTATACTGGATATCCAGAACGTCGTTAAAAAGATGTTCTGGTATATTAGATATCCAGTACGTCTTTAAAAAAGATGTTCTTATATTTTAAATATCAAGAACGTCTTTAAAAATGACGTTCTCGTATATTAAATATCAAAAACGTCTAAAAAATGTCGTTCTGGAAAGTATTATTCAGAACGCCTTTAAAAAGGCGTTCTCATATTTCATATTATTTATGTATAAAAAATTAACCTTAAATAAACCCTACCCTCTCGTCCCCGTCTGTTTGTTTGCAGCCTCCTCTCATTCGAGAATCCCCTTCAACACAACAGCCCTCCCGTCCCTGTCTGTTAGCAGATCTAAATCCACCTCTACTCCTCCCATCCTCGTCGGCCAAATTCTCCACGTCACGTGTCGTGGCCATGAAAAAATGATGCTCTTAACCTTAATTTCACCTCCATGGTCAAGAGATTGGTGTAAAGTAAGAAGACCAGCAAGAATCCCGACCAGGGGCCGAAATTCGTGGTCGCCGCCGATCTCGAGGCGGCGGACTTGAAGAAGAACGCGAAGAAGAGCTCCAGGCTGAGTGGGCTCCACAAAAAGCTGTTCAAAGGGCCGACTGGTTCGGGGCGGGGGTGAAAAGGGGAGATGAGAGCTCGAAGAAGGCACTGATGGAGGTGAAGAGTAATATGGTGAGAGGGAGCTATTGATTATGAACAAAAAGCAGGATGAGAAAATTGTCAAGCTCAAGATATTGCTTCTGGAGGAAAATAGAGAGGTAGAATTTTTATTGCTTTAGGGTTTTAATCTCTTTGGTTGTATTTGGGGATTAATTAGATTACTACATATAAGCTGCAAATCGGGGCAAGTAATTAACTAAGAAAAAGAAAATAAAAAGGGAATAATTTCCAGATCTGTATAGTTCACTAGAATCATGAAATTATAGTGCTTTTCATATGATTTGTTTTTCCACTTTCCATATGTCATTGTGGCTATCTTTTTCCAGAAATGGTGTTTATGTAAAATCCTAGTATTTGGCTAATGATGCTTCATTGTCAAATTGTTTCTGCATTTTAAACACTAATGATTCAGTCTGCCTCTCTTCTATAATGTGCTATCATGGTTTAGTGATTATTTTTATTTTTCTGTGTAATTGTTTTACCAAGTTATGAGTTTCAAAATTTTAGTTCATAGCAACTATAAATACACAATTAAACGGTTGCAAAATATAGCGTGTTCAAGAAAATTTAAAAAAAAAAAAAGAAAGGAAAAATTGCCAATTCTGGAATTCAGTAAGTTCAATTACTACATTTTATACTTTGATTAATTCGAAACTGACTATTTTTTTCTCTTTATTAATATCTTTTAACTACTTCACATTATTTAGCCTCAACATTATGTGTGTGTGTGGGGGGTGGGGGGGGTGTTACACTCTGACCAGTTTTTGCAAGAGCCTCAATTGTTAAGATATGATCAGGGCCCATTACAGAATTGAAAAACTAGCCGCGGACAAGACGGTTTTGATCAACAATGGCTCTCATTGACTTTCTCCAAGGCAATATTCCTTGGCAATGACCTCATTGCTATTATATCGGACTTGTTTGGAAACATGCTGTTAGATTCTTTGAATCTCGGCCCTGTATCGCCCTTTGATGCTGCTGCTATAATTCTAGCTATTGGAATGGCTATAATAATATCATCTTGGTCTGAGAATTACGGGGACCCATCAGATAACAAGGACTTACTTACTCAATTCAGGGGTGCAGTTGTAGCTATTGCTTCAGGTATTTACTTGATCTCTTTAATTTAAAAAAAATCATATTGGATTAAGAAATTAATCTAATTGCTAGGGGAAAAATGAGCTTTTTTTTCGTTTCTTGTTTAGAAGCTTATACACTGATTTTGATTGTCAGATGAGAAGATCGCATTGCTTGGTGCTATACAGTCGCTGTTTGAAGGTTCGATGTATACATTCGTATTCCTGTGGACGCCTGCTCTTAGTCCAAATGATGAAGAGATTCCCCACGGTTTTATTTTCGCAACTTTCATGTTGGCCTCGATGTTGGGAAGCTCAATCGCAGCCCGCTTATTGGCCCGCAACACCGTTAAAGTGGAGAGCTACACGCAGATTGTATTTGTTGTCTCTTTTGCCGCTCTTTTGCTTCCCATATTGACAAATGTATATCCAGGCTTCCTTTTTTTCTTCATCTTTTTTTAATTTTATTTTAAACATTTCCCTTTATTATCTGGTATCTGACTTTTACTGCTTATTATGGCAGTTTTTGATAACTCCTTGAAAGGCGAAAGGCGGAGGCATCACGTTCGCAGGCTGTCTCCAAGTCCTCAGCTTCTGTGTTTTTGAATCTTGTGTGGGGATTTTCTGGCCATCCATTATGAAGATGAGATCTCAATATATCCCTGAGGAAGCTCGAAGCACCATCATGAACTTCTTCTGTATCCCTCTCAACATATTCGTTTGTGTTGTGCTGTACAATGTATGTCCACTGGATCTTATCTGTTTACTTTCTTAGGCAGTCAACTATTATATCCATTCTTAAACACACACACACACACACTAGTTTCTGTTTTGGCCATTTTGGGAATTTACCAACTTTAAACTTTACAATTTTTGTGCACGAACTGATTTCTAGTTGTTAATAAATTTCTTGAATGTTTGTAGGTTAATGCATTCCCCACCTCAGTTATGTTTGGTATGTGCTCAATATTCCTCTTCGTGGCCTCCATTATGAAGAGACGGCTATCGGCAATTGGGTACATAAAGAGTGTGTTATCTATCACACCCCAATTTAAATGTCGGAGACATGAAACCTTAACTTTATAGTTACACATAACTGTGTTCAAACTAATTGCATGCGGTGCTCAGGCTTTATTCTCTATTCTTCAGAAATTACTGAATATGCTGAGCTCGTTGTTGCCTTTGTTATTGCTCTTATTTATATACTTTGCTTGGCGTTGGTTCTTATGATTAGTAGACCTTTTATTAATTTAATGTCCTGTGGTGTTATGAATTTGCATTATATATTTATACTTTTTTCTTGGTAAACTTTTTCTGTCTCATGGTAGCCACCTCATGTCAGTGGGATATCAACCCGGATATCCGTAAGACCGAGGATAAAGTGGTCGATTCTGTTCTTGTGGATGAGCTTGCCAAGCCTCTCACTCCCTACTGCAGGTTTAATTTATATTCATACCTATTTTTAATCTTTCTCGTTTTCTACGTCACTTTTGTTTGGTCCTTGGATTAGGATTGTAGCTGTTAAATTATTTCAAATGACTGTATTATTTTACTTGTATTTTTGACTGGCTTTCTTGATAATATAATTTATTATTATTTTTTGGATCCTTGTGGGTTTCTCTGACAGGTCTTGAGTTTTAAGGTTGTCCGTACAGCTTATCTGATTAACTTGTCTATTGCTAGTCCGATAAGGGGTTTGAAAACAATAAAAATACTCATTATTGGTGTGGTTTAAGGTTTCATTTAGATTGTTGGATTTGATTTTGTGAGTTTAAAGTTCCGTATTAAAAATCTGTTAAGGTTGTTTGAATATAGTCATTATAGGATGGGTTTCAAATCCATGTTAGAATGGAGTGAGTCGTCTACTCATATATTGAAAGAAGATAATAAGATGTATTTCAGCCAGTTCAACAAGGGACTTCAATAAATTAAAATTAATCTTATCAATGTTTCTACCTTATTATGTCATTGTAATTAAATGAAAGGTAAGGTAATTTGATTATTGAAATAATAATTATTTTTTACTTGATTCTATACATTGGTGTGAATAATAACTAATTTGGATTGAATTCAAGTAATGATTTCTGGAAAATATTGTGAAGCTAAGGGAATTGATTCATGATATGATCATATATTATTTACATGACAATAGGGTTTCTCCTCAATTGTCCTGCTCACTAAACAGGCTACGAGAAATAGGAAACCATGAACCATGAATAGGCATGTTTATGTATTAGTTTTTATATAAAGCTTTTGAGTGCTTGCAGAGTAGAGTATATACTTGTTTACTCTATATGAGGTAATCAAGGTATTCTTTTTCGTCTTACTTGTTTTCTTTAGTTGTGCTGGACGATAATGAATAATCTATTTGTTTACTTGTGCAAGTGTTGGAGGTCTGGGACATTAAATGTGATGGGAGCCATGTGAAGCACAACAAGGCTACTAGGGATAACGTCGGACCATTTCTCTTGAAGAAGCAATAAGATAATTACTAGTTTATTGAATTTTTACGGATATACTGTTGGAGTTCTCACTGGAAATAAGGCACGTAGTTTATATCTCCTTAAGGCATAGTTTATTTCCAGTTTCAGATATCACTCGGTCATAGTTTACCCTGAGGTTTATCTGGATATTGGAATGAGCTTAATTTGTTTTTTATCTATAGTGCAGTTACACTTGAATCCTATTCATGCAGTGGTACAAACCCTTCTAAAAGTTAATTATTTCGTCGCCACCAACTTGGCCGCAGCCTCTAGCAAATTGTCGAGGCTGGTTTGTTTGTTTTGGAGTAATTACTTGGGCTTGCCTTATTCTCAGTTGTAATTACACTTCTTTTTCCTATTTCTTTTAAGTGGTTTTGTGAAATTAGATAGTGATGTGTAGTAATCGCTTGCAAATTCAAGATGAAGTAACCCAAGTGGTGATTCACGAGCTCATTCATGCGTATGATGAATGTCGTGCTGCAAATTTGAACTGGTCTGACTGTGCTCATCACGCTTGCAGCGAGGTTATTTATACTCTAAATTGAAATCAAACTCCTTTTATTTTTATTTTTTTTTTACTTTTTGGTTTTTATTTTTACCAATATGTAACTATGGTTCTTATCACTCATACATGTAAATGCAATATCTCACATGCATTTTAACTCGTGTGGTAGAATCACCTTGATCTCCATACCCGGTGAAATGTCCAAAGACATTTATTGTTGTTTCACATGTTAGAGAGTTCCTAAACACGGTATGACTTCTCATATCTTGAWTGTTTATGCTGGAAATTAGGGAACAACACTTAGATTCTTAACTCGTAAATGTTGAATGTATTTAGTTTTTATTTCTTACAGGTGGTCACGGATATCCTTCACCTTCAAGATCTAGAGACCAAACGAATTTTGCTAGATATTTTTAAAGTGAAGCAATAGAAGAGCGCTGAAGTTGGTACCATTCCAAGCTTCTACAAGAAGGTATATCTTGAAATTGGGTGATTTCTTATGTTAACGTTCTGCACTTCTTCTCCTGAGCACTCATACATTTGTTTCGTAATTTCAGAAACCCGAAGAAGGTTCCATCAGTTATAGGGTCCAGAGGCTAGCAAAGTATCAGTTTCTCAAGGTATTTGGTCTTATTTTTTGTTTCAACCCGTAGAACTGATTTTATTCCAGTGCCAATATTATATTAGGTTAACATCCTTGACTTTGAGTGTGCAAATTAGTCTGTTTTGTAGCTTTTTTATAGGTTTTTGTTTCCTGGTTTAAACTAATCTGCTTGCACCCTCATGGGCGAGTGTGGGGGAATTTGTTTTTCTTTCAGTTCATTATCAGTTGTTTCTTGCAGTAGTCATAATTGAACAGTACTTCAGCTTGTAGACTGTTAGGAGCTGCTTGAATATACTTGGTTTTTGATCCACGATTAAAAATAATGATTTTCTTTGATCAGAAACAATCTGATCTGTTGCTGAATGCTGATGACCTGGATGCTATGTGGGTTTGCCTGAGGGAGAATTGTGTTATCGATGATGCAAACTGTGCTGAAAAGGTAAGTTATTGTTCATCCATATTTTCCCATTTTCTTTTGGTTTCTCTTTTGATCCTCAAGCGCAGTTGCCTTGCATGCATGGAGATAATAATGAATGTAGTCCATAAAAAGTGTCTATTCTGATATTAGTGGAGTATAAGTTTTTATTGAAGATCTCTATTTGAATAGCCTCCAGTGAGCTAATTATCCAACATGCATCATCACATGCTCCCTAAATATGCGATTCAATTAGTGCCAAATTGGTCATAGCTCACAATGAGTTTTTTTGTTATCTAACAGTGTTGCATATTTTTGAAATTCTCATTCTCTATGACTTTCATGACATAGCCAACATATCCGATACTGAAGAGAGTTAATCAACAATCTTCAGTTTCCTGGCTTATCTATGCTACTTGCATTTCCACATATATGTGAATATAAGATGCAGTTAGTACAAAACTGGTTATAGCTTGCAAGTCGTGTACACATTCCATATTCTATATTTTTGTATGAATTGCATTAAATTCACCTTTAATTTGGTGAAATTATTTAGGTGGTGCCATAATGATGAAATATGTATTTCATGTTTTTATGACTCTTGGTTCCGTGATATAGTCTTCCCTTTTTTCTTTTTTACTATATTTAAATTTTAGTTTTTCCATTATTTGTTATCTATGTATTTTTAAGTTCACAACTTCAAGGAAGCTGAGGCTTATTTATAATTGGTCAAATAAACTTATATTTGGATGAACTTCATTTATAATTGTGCAGATGAATTATGAGGACTTCTGCCACATTGCCTCTATATGTACTGAACAAATAGGCCTCGAACAACAGGCTCTCTATATTTTCTATTATCCATTGATTTTTTTCCCTTCTTTATTTTTGTTATTCCCTTGCGTTGTTTGTATTGATATATTATGGTAATTGTGTATTATTGTAATTAATGACATGTGTTGTTTGATTTTGGGATTATATAAATAAAATATGTTTTGTGAATTAAATAGGTAATAAAATTATAATATATGAGCAGGCCTGGAAAAGTGAATCTGGAATGAAATTTGATGTATTTGTTGGCACCTGCTTTCATTTAATTTTTTTTAATTTTTTACTACTTTCTAGAACGGTTATTCAAAAACCCGTTCTGGAAAGTAAACTTTCCAGAACGCCTATTTTTAGAGACGTTCTAGAAAGTATAGTTTCTAGAACGTCTGTTTTAGAGACGTTCTGGAGAGTATACTTTTCAGAACGCCTGTTTTTAGAGACGTTCTGGAAAGTGTAGTTTCAAGAACGCCTTTTTAGAGATGTTTTGAAAAGTATAGTTTCCAGAATGCCTTTTTTAGAGACGTTCTTGAAAGTATAGTTTCCAGAACGCTTGTTTTCCGAGGCGTTCTGGAAAGTATATTTTCCAGAACATCTTAAAAAAGACGTTCTGAAAAGTTATTTTGTAGAACGTGCAAAACTTGTAAAAACGACTTCCTAGAATGGCTGAAATATTTTTTAGAACGTCTCTGAAAACCGTTCTTGAAAGTCTAACAATCAAGAACGCCTCAGCAGGGTGTTCTTGATTGTCAGACTTTTAAGAACAGCTCCATACAGAACGCCTCAGCAGGGGGTTCTGGATTTGCAGAAACAGGCGTTCTTAAAAGCTGTTTCTGCACTAGTGAAAGACTGCTTTCAAAGTCCTCCAGTCGGGATTTTATTGGCCGAAGTTTTTCAAGGATGCTCACGAGTTTTGCAAGTCCTACGATAGCTGCCAACGAATGGGAAATATCGGCAAACGGGATGAAATGCCACAAACGAGCAATCTTGTGGTGGAAGTCTTTTATGTGTGAGGCATTGACTTCATGGGACCATTTCCGACATAATTTGGTTATGAATACATCTTAGTCGTTGTCGACTACGTGTCCAAGTGGGTCGAAGCCATCCCCACAAGAACGTGTGATGCCAAGGTGGTACTCAAATTCCTACAAGAAAATATATTCAGTCGATTCGGATTTCCGAGAACTATTATCAGCGATGGAGGAGCTCATTTCTGTGACAATTCGTTCGAGAATTTGATGAAAAAATACGAGGTTAAGCATAAGGTGGCCACGGCGTATCATCCTCAGACGTCAGGCCAAGTCGAAACGAGTAACAGGAAGATCAAGGATATTCTTGAGAAGACCGTTCAGTCGAGTAGCAAAGATTGGTCGATTAAACTTATCGGCGCTCTTTGGGCATACCGAACGGCATACAAGACATTTTTAGGAACCAGCCCTTATCGGATGATATATGGCAAAGCTTGTCATCTTCCAGTCGAGATGGAGCACCGAGCTTATTGGGCTATACGCTCGGTAAATTTTGATTTGACACAGGCTAGTACTATATGAGGATTACAACTTGAAGAGATCAATGAGATTCGAAACGAGACCTGTGAATATGCCAATATTTATAAGAAAAAAGTGAAGGCCCAACATGACAAGAAGCTCATTGCTAAAGATCTTTGAGCTGGTGATTAGCGTAGATTTGTCCTTATTTTTATTAGCTTTTTAGTTCTTTTTCTGATTGGTTTTGGGTATAAGTTGGATGATTTAAGATTAATTCCGTATTTTTATATTTGTAGCTTATTTTACCATATTTTGATCATAATTGAAGAGAATAGGTGATTATTCGTTGTTTTTCACCTTACAGCTAAGTAACCGGAAGAGTTCAGTGCGTAAATAGATGAGTTCGATGTTCAAAAGTGGAGAACGAGTAGCAAAAAGATCGAGAAAATGAGACAGACCCACAGTAGCGTCGACGCTACGTCAACCCGGACCCCAGCACGCGACGGTCGACGCTCAGTCGACGCAAGGCCGACGCAACTCTCTGAAGCGTCGATCCAAGAGTCCGTCTGCCGACGCAAGGCCGACTCAACTTGCAGTTGCGTCGATCTAAACCCCGTCGGTCGACACCCCGCCCAGTCAACGTGAACACACAAGCAGCGATGCCGCCGAGAGTCACCACGCGTCGATCGACGCAACGTCGATGTGGCTGCCCAGAAATGCATTTTTAAGGTTTCTTGTGCGCCAAGACATGATATATCTATAAATATCGTTCATATTTCGGTTTTTTAAGAGACACACGACTATCTATGAGCAGAGACCACTTCCTAGGGTTAGCTAGCACAGAAACAACGCATTTATACACTCCGAAAATCAAGATTGAAGATTCAAGATCCTTACGCACAAGAATCGTTTCAAATCGAGATTTCATTCCAAACTCCGGATTCTCTAGAGATTTTTACCGCTTTCAGTAGTTACAATAAGTACTCTAAACTCTTAATTAATTTCATAATTAGTTTCCTAGTTAATTTCATAGTTAAATTCTTCGTTAATTCTAGAACTAGTTTAATTAGTTTAATCGTTTCATACTTGGATATTAGATTAATTTAGTTTATTTATGCGATTTGATTTATGCTTAGTTATTCGTTTTAGATTCTTATGATATAATTGTGTCGTGTTAGTTAATTAAATTCATGTTCTTAGATTCACTGCTTTTACTTCTTAGTTCTTAAGATCGAATAGCTTAATTATTGCTCGTAGTTGATAATATAGTTTAAAATAATTAGTTTAATTAGTCTTAATTCAATTATTGCTTTAGTTTATAATGATAAATTCAAAATCTTTTAAAACCCCTAATGTACATGTATTTTATGCTACTTCGTAAATTGAGAAAAACATCTAAAGACCGAAAAGTTGTTTCCTCGAGAGAATCGACTTGAGTCAAACTCACCGCCCTATAAGTTCCCCGTACTCTTGCGAGCAAACTTACGTGTTTTTAATTAAAATCTTAAAAGGGGTGCACAGAAGTTTAGATCACTGGGATGCAAGTCCTACTGTATAGATCTCGTCTCCGGTTGTTTCCCGGAAAACTTAAGTCACGATGGAGTGGTCCATTTCTTCTGGAAGAGGTTTTGTCGTACGGGGTAGTGAGGTTGGTCAATAAGAAGACCAATGAGAGCTTTCAAGTCAACGACCATCGTGTTAAGCCGTATTTTCAAGGATCAGAAGTGACTCGTTCTAAGGAGACTGTTACTCTTGCCGACCCGTCTATGTCTTAGACGGTGCGATTTCGTCAAGCTAAGTGATGTTAAACAAGCGCTTCTTCGGAGGCAACCCAAGCTTTTTAACTCTGTTTGTTTTTGTGTGTTTTTGTTTCCTTTTGTTTCAGGTCCCCTTTTATTTTGAAGCCCGTTGGACATTTTTTGACGCTCGACTCATCACCACAAGCGCGATTTCAGGGACGTCACTCTCTTTCTCTTACCTTTTACCATACCTAGTTTATTTAAACGGAATTTTGAATCGAATTCAATTGACGACGGCCCATTTTAATTTCAATTAATTCAAACAATGCTTTTAATTACTTTACAAATGAGACAATATGATTTTCGTAAAATCGAACGAGCATGATAATCTTCTATTTTAATATATTAATCACATATATAACAATTATATATATATTAATATATTAATTATATAAATAATTATATATTATATATATTCATATCACATACTCATATATATAATATATATATATATACTCATATTATTTATGTCCATTTATAYTATACATATATATACTGATATCATACATGCATCTATTATAAGAACATCACACAGCATGCATATTTATAAGTACATCACACTGCATGCATAATTTATTATATATGTATATACATCATATACTGCATACACATCTATATCATATATATACTTAGATATATGCAGCATACATATATATATCAACATCCTATGTACCTCACGACACGGCGGCAGGCAGTCGTCGGGGAGCGGCGAAACGGCACGTCGGCAGGACGTTGGCGACGGCTTGGCAAACTCCGGAGCGGGGCCGGCTGCGAGGTACGGCGCACGGCAGGGGGGGTTCCGGCTGTGCGGCAGGTGGCTCGACAATAGTTCCGGCTTGCAGCAGTGCGGGTGGCGCGATGTCGCGACGATCCTCGACTGCGGGATGCAGTAGCAGGTCGCTGGCGGGAGTGGTGAGCGACTGGAACTCCGGCGCTAGCGGCAGCGACGGGAGCGAGACTCAGAACAAAGCGACGGGCATTCGGTACGGCTGCTACAGCGGGGTCCGGCTGGAGAGCTCCGGCGCGGCAGAACCGTCAGACGGCAGGCTACGA
>BMAC01001286.1:34380-45933 GCA_014905375.1 Phtheirospermum japonicum | reverse complement strand
GTTTCAAACATATTCATACAAGCTGCCATAATAAATACTCTATTCATTATTGATAGATATCAGCCCGTGATGGGTAAAGGCACAATAATCCCCGATGCTCTTATCAGGTCGACGATAGAATTTATGGAGGTTACAATGAATAAGTTCTTTGTGTAGGAGCATGTTTGATTTACATGCTCTTACATATCCTTAATATGTTTGATTTACATATTCTGGGATATTTTGTAAGGGGACATGTTTGATTTACATGTTTCTTTACAACTATGTGCCTTTATGTGCTAGATTTGTTTTGGTCTTGCGTGTTGTGTTTGTTTTGCTCTTAGGTGTTGGATCTGGGTGGGTTTTTTATGTTTTGTGTCTACATTTTATGTGAGTTATCTAGGTCTTATGCGACTTATTTTGGTTTGTGTTGTTTTGTGTGGAAACATGTTTGATTTACATGTTTTCGTATATCTTTGAATATGTTTGATTTACATATTCTGGGATATTATAGGAAGAAATATGTTTGACTTACATATTTTCTTTTAAAGGTGCATATGTTTGATTTACATTTTGCCTAAACATGTTTGATTTACATGTTGTTCTTTATGTTCAGGTTTAATTATAGCTCGCATACAATATATCTGGGAACTAAGTATGATATTGGTTGTCTCTGTTTTATTTTCATTGCGATTTGGCGACCTAACCACTTTTTGGTTCGCATTATTCATGATTGAATATGGTCTTATGATGACCATTTAATGGCAGGTTATGTTAGGAAGCGATCAAGCACAACGAGGTTGAAAAGTAATATTGAGAAGTAATATTAAGTTTTAATTGTTAAGCAAGTGTACGAATTAAGTTACAAAAGATGCAAATTGGCTAAGTAGTATTGCAATCGGGCACGAGCTCATCTACCGGGGCTTCTAGCTCAGTAGCAAGTCCAGCCTTCAAAATGACAATCCCTTTGCAAGAGATCCACCAATTTGCTTTCGTGGACTAGCTTCTATCACCTTTCCAAAATGAGAAATATGGAAGCTCGACTTCTATGGTCTTCGCATCCGGTTCGAGCTGAATGTTGGTTGTCTTAAGTTGAGTCTTGATTCATTCTATAGAAAAGCGGACCCATTCACGACCTCCTCGCCCTATTTTGCCTAGGAAGAGGGTTGTGTTCTTAAATACATTCAGCAGCTCCTCCCTATATGCATCTATGAACTTTTTGCCCACTTCGCTCTTCAGGAAGGTGCGGCGACCTTCAATAACTCCATGCTCATGAGCCAAGCGGATTGCACCTTCCATCTGCTCTCGATTATGTTGCAATCATCCCTCCAGCTTCATCAAGTGACCTCCTAGTCGGTTGGGTTCATCCCTCATGGTTTCCAGTTCGCACTTAGCGATGTTGAGGTCTTCCTCTGAGCTGATAGCTGGCGACGTGATTAATCTAATTCTCCTTGTGTCAAGGAGAGCTGTTGGGTTTGTTTTTCAGCTAGATCCACCAGCTCATCACATGTTTTCTGGAGCTCACTCTCGGAGGTCGTCGTTGATAAGTGATCAGAGAGCGCAGCCATCATGGGTTCCAACTGCATCATGAGGGAGTATAGAAGGGGTTTACAAGTTGAGTATATTATAAGGAGTGCAGACAGGATATTTTGAAGTGTTAGGTTACCTGGCTTGTTGCATATTTGTGGAGGAAAGACTCAATCTCCTTGGCACCACCACATTGAGTCAGACTTTTCTCCAAACTGGGGGGACTTGAAGTAGAAGCAGCAGGTGGCTTTGTGAGACATCGTCGTTTGGGAGTTGAGGTTGCTGGTTGTGAGTGAGTTTTCTCACCAGCTTTTCTCTTCCCTTTAACCCTGTTAAGTACCTCTTGAAGAGGCAAGCTCTCTTCTGGGTCAACAGACTCTTCACGACCATCTCTCGTGGCCATGGCGATCTCTAACTCTTGGTCGACATCAACAATAAGAGGTTGCGATGCCGACGTTACTGTAGGGTGGGTACCAGTTTAGATAGTGGCACCTCCTTCTGAGCTCGAGGTTGGACAACTGTCGGTGATGTCATGTGCACAAGGAAGGAGATTATTAATCTATTATGACTGGAACAATAATGATTAAATATATATTTGCTAATGCAGGAACCTACCAAATTCGGATCTGGCCAAAAGCGTAGGTCACGAGCTAAGACCTACAAACCTGAAGACAACTTCCAAATCTGTGAGCCTCATCACATTATACAGTTTTGCGCTCCAGTTGTCAAGAAGGTCGAAGTATTTTTAGAAAAGTGTTGGCTGATCTTTCATAGACGGTGTTGGGTCTTGTTTAGGAGTCGAGTCCAGCCACTCAGTGAGAAAGAGCCAGGCTTCGGAATTTTAAAGAAAAAAGAAGTTAACTTGCCACTTGTGGACTTTCGATGAGGGATTTACCAGGAAACATTTCTTATGGAGAGAAGAGAGATAGAAGGAACCTTTTTTTTCTTTATTCGGAAGCAAAAGTAGAAGAAACCTACGTCAGGTTCTACGTTATGGTAATTACAAAGGATTATATACCCAACCAAGAATCTAATGGAGTTGGGATTCATCTGCAAGAGTGCGACCTTATATTTCGTAGACATGTAAGGAAGGATATACAGGGACTCGGAAGCCTTCCCTGAGGTGTTCCTCGAAGATGGTTATGTGATTCAAAGGGGATTTGTCGGTTCATTTTTGCGAATACTGGGGTAAGCTATTTTGGCAGTTTTAAGGAGGTTAAGAGCTTCTATAAACTCTTTAAGGTTGATCCGGTTAGGGAGCGCCCAATGGTTTTACGTAGCTACTCTGGTAGCTTGCGGGAGGTCAGGCAGGTTGGCGTGAGATGAGGTTGGCACTAAGTTTACTGGGTTAGCAAGGAAATGGTTAGGTTCAGTAGCTAAAGGCATTTCAGGTTCTATTAAAGGGATACCTTTAGAGATTTGTTTGGTTAGGGCTCGGGTTTGGGCCTCGAGTTCGATCCAAGGAACATTTCCCTCTGGTTCGTCAGCAAGAGTGGATGGAAGTTTAGATGGGCTCATTTTTTAGTACGTCTCTTGAGGGGAATCTCTACTGATTCAGTATCAAAAGATATGTTTGGGTTTGTGAGGTTAGGTTTTGGAAAAGTAGATTCACGAGGATCTATGTTCATCATCAATCGATTAATGGGGAGGGAAAAAAATAGAAAATCACACTCAACAATACAATAATTAACAACAATAATTAGGATAATTATTATCAAGACGAGAGATCAAGGGGACTTACTTATCATTTCAACTGGTGACGTTGGTGCGGGTTGATGGTGATTCGTGATATTTGCAGAAATTCGCAGAGTGTTTTTGCAGAAGAAAATGGCATTTTTTGCTCTGAGTTTGTGAAAGTGGGAAGAATGAAGAAGAAGGGTATTTTTGTGTGTTTTAGATGGCGGAAGCTGAAAGGATATAAAGGTTTTTCAAAAGGTGGGAAAGTTGGTAGGGTTTATTGACGGCCTTTTATTTTTGGGCCCACGTGATTAAAAACATTACGAGGTAACGGGCTGGTAACACGTGTCCTACAGAGTACAGAGGCGCATTTAATGTTAGTAAGTGAGAAGTGATGTTTGATAGTTTCACGCTTTGCCAAGGTGCATGCTGGATTGACTTTTGGGGTTTAACCCATGATTACATTCTACTTTGTTTCCTACCTCAACCAACCAGAATTTGGGGGACTAGCTGATACGACATCAGATTTCCACGTCACCAGCATACAGGTATTCTTGAGGGTTTTAGAAAGTCATTTCAGTAAGCGACCTCATTCCTTAAAAGGGGCAATCCTTTTGGGAGTTGGGCGAGCTGTTCTAAAGTGTAGCAACCTGTTGCATAGGAGTGACAAGCTTTTATGTGAGGTAGCGACCTCTTTTTATATAAGTATTATTATACCAGCTCGACGTTGAGTGGTAGATCGGCATTGAGGTTGGGCTTCTTGGTTCTGGGACCTTGATGGGCTATCGCGTGATATTCTATGGGGTCCCGACGGACTGAATCCTACGAACATACTTATTGGCCCACGACTAATATATTCGGCTAGAGTCTTATCACTTATGGGAATTTAACATATAGGGGGAATCCTAATTCTGAATCGATTGTGTTGTTTATGGTAGGAGAGGGATACTCTATATTTGGAATACTTCTCTTGTCTATATAAAGAGGATTCAGGCCTCGTTCTTTCTCTCTAAGTTGGTTCTCTTCACATCTTACATTTTTGAGATCTCTCTCACATAAAGGCTCTCGCCCATTTCTTAAGCCCTATTTGACTTAAACATCGGAGGGTCTACATCAAGGTCATCCCCCGTTTTGGCTAGGTTTTATTTTTCAGGATCTAACAGGTCACCAGGAATTCCTTGGAGATCAATCAGGTCGCTGCACAGCTATTCAAAGCAATTTAGGTTGTTGATCACGCATATAAGGTCAGTACCCACTATTCTTGAAGCACCAATCTTTTTGATCGCATCAGACTGCTATGACCATCCTTGAGGAAAGTCCCACTGTTATGCTCAAATATACAAGAAGTCATATCACAAAAACTCACACCTCTTTCTATATAATAAGAGGTTGATATATAGGAGACGGTTCCAATGAGAACTTCTCCCTATTTGAGAACCTATGATACATCTAACACCACACAATTGAATAATCTTTATGGTTTAAGAAGATGCCATGTAAGTTGGGCAATAGAGTAAAGTCTCTTATTAAATTAATAGTATAATAATATAAGAGTATTTTTGCACTTTTGTCAATTTTATAAATAGTTAATTGAGAGGATGCAATGCCAGTTGGGTAAGTAAAATCTCTATTAATTTAATAATATACTAATATAAGAGTATTTTGCACTTTTGTTAATTTTATAATTAATGACAAACTGTTCATCAAGTAACACTACAGGTGAATAAATTTATCACCGAGTGTCCATAAAAATAGCATCAGAAATTTCGTCAATAACTACTGCCACCTAAGTAAATTTAAATTTTGAAAGAAAAAAAGTCAAATTTCAAAAATATCATAACTTCTTTGTTTGTTATTCATTTTAAATAAAAACATATCAAAATTAACCATTTTTAAATTATATACAATTTGAAGGTCCATGTTGCGTATTTTAAAAACATCAAAAAATATTTTTAGATTTGAAAATCTGAAATAAAATAGCATTGCCCATTATTACTATTAGCACTAAAAAAAATATACTAATATTTTTACTACTATTGGTGCTCTGTTTATATACCGATAATTTTGTTTTTACTTATTAATAGTGTTATATCTATAATATACTAACAATGCTATTTTACTATAGCAATTTTATTTTTATTTTATTTTCTTAATGAAAAGTTTAAATCTACTTAGAAAAGAAGGGAAAAAAGGTTTTTTCTAGAAGGCACAAATACGAAAAAAAAATCTCTTCAAGAGAAAAATGTTCCCCAAGACAGGCAAGAACGATTCCCACGTGTTTATCAAAAAAAAATATTAAATTATAATATAAAATAAAATAATTATAACACACCCAGATTGAAACAACTCCCCCAAATTGAACCCGCTGTCTCACCTCCATCCCACTCGCTATCACCACCATTCCATCTTAGCTCACCACCGTCCACCACCATCACCTCCGATATCAACCCTAGCTACATCAGCACTCAATTTTCACCCATCACCACAACCTCTCAACATCATCACCGTACAAGATGAAGGCACTGTCGGCCTAAGTTTTGAAGGGGTGTCTTTTTTTTATGGAGGCTCTTCAAAACCCCCGTAATTTTCCTCCCTTTGTAGTTCTTGTTCATGTTTGGGTCTACTCCCTTTCTTCATTATGTCCTTTTATTTTATTTATTTATTTTTTTGCACTGTATCTGCTTTTTTATTTTTTTTTTGATGCATTTTTTGTGATAATGTTTAATGATGCAATAGGATTTGGTGAATTAGATGAGAATAGAAGCTATAATCTACGAAGCCCTTGTTTTATTTTTGAAATCTTTTTTTTCTCCAATTAGGATTTGTTTTTAAGTTTAAATGAATTTTTTTCCCAGGGTTCTCTGTTCTTTGAACTTCATTGTTTATGTCCTCTAATATTTTGGTGAACAAGGTGTTTTTCAAGTATTATATATAACATTGTTCTTGGACACTAATTCTGGCCTGATGCTTTAGTTTATACTAGTTTGACTTGTGTCAACCACTTATGCTAGTTATTTCGCTTCGTTACGAAAAAAAATGCATCTTTCTTCTCATTGGCCTTCAAGGTTCAAACTTTCTGAATAAAGATGTGATAACGAGGCATTTACAATATTATCTTTATTTCTCAGTCATTTTTATTATTATTATTATTATTTCATTTTCTTAACATTAGTCCATAATGCAGAAACACCGTGATCCCTAACTAAACCTGAGCCCTTCTGATACTATGAAAACACACGCCCAATCTTCTAATTACACTGACAACAACTGTTGGGTATTATTATTAAAAGTTTAATAAATATTTCTAAGCGAATGAAATTTTAATTTTCCAAAGGTGTGACTATTGGCATGAAAGGGTTTATGCTAATAGTTATGTTCTTAAATTGATGTGTCTGTTCATTTAAACCATTTGGATTGAAGAGATTTGTATGAATAGATGTGTTGTTTTAATTGAAACCTTTTAGAAAATATAAAAACAATCCCTTACATGATCATTAAGAATATACTATTAGAACAAAAATAGAAAACTTCATTGAGTAAAACAAATAGAGTTCCATAGAAGCATATTGTCTAAGTCCTTATTCATTCTAAGGGCTTGAAAGTTTCAAATACAGTTATATTCGCCGAAGGTCCTAAGTATTGAAATGATGCTTAGTTAGGATCGTAAATCGTTTTATCTTAGAGGCGATTGTTGTTAACCGTGAGCACCGTAGCGGGCAATATTTGTCTTTAGGAAAAAGTGTCCAACACTCGACTCGATTTAAACCTTGCATTGTTATTTGCACATTTCTAAGAAAATCATAAACACGTTTTTTTTACCAACATCAACCAATGATGCCTCTGTTGATGCTAAGAAGAAACTTGAACGGCGTAATAGGAATACGGCGGTACAGTATGCCATTCCATCTTGGAGCGGGCCACCGGGCCCTCATTTCTCTTTCGAAGTCCTGAAAGATGGCACCAGCYTTGATCAATTTAACGTGTTAGTAATTTCTCTTCACTTCCAGTCCCAATTTTTTTTTCAGCGTTAATATTGAGATATASATGGTTTTTTGCATCTTCACTTTTYMTGTTGATATATCATGAAATTTTGTTCAGATTTGAAAAAAAATGCTYATCATGAATGTATTTTCKATATAAATGTTTGTTTGTTTTGATAGAAAGAAACAAAGTGATGAAGTTAGTTGTTTTTTAAGTTATTTATTTATTGGTTAGTTTAATAAGGGAAAAGGATTGTAACCATACTTTACTATACGCGTTTTTTGGGTTTGCATTCTAACGTTTTTTTTATAATTTAAATCATCTTGTACTACARAAAATTTTGAAAGTGCATCCTCCGACCAGCRAACTKGCCCCGACTCGCCGGAATTCACCTGGACTCGCGAGTYAGGTTACATATTTTCAAAKCCGTATACTTTAGGATGCATTTTAGCAAACCAYTATACTTCAGGATGCATATATCAAAACTCACCTATACTTTTTGATTTTCAAAATTTACTTGGTTTTGAATTTGATTTTAATGTATATCATATCAAATTAATATAGTTTCATGACAATAAAAAGCACATTAGACAAAATACACTCAAATATATAAGAAATTTTATATATATATTTATATATATTTATATATATATATATATATATATATATATATGTATGTGTGTGTGTGTGTGTGCACACACACGATTAGATATTTTATTTTTTTTAATATAGAAGAAGTTTAATACAAGATGATTTAGTAATGCAATAGATAAACAAAGTTGAATAATATAAGATGATATTATTTTCTTTTCAATTAAAAAAATGATAAGAAAATGGAATTATATTATTAWAGGYAAAGAAAATTAACATTATCTATTAAATTCGGATATTGTTTAAGTTTGAACATGTATATAAACAATCTAAGTTTAATAGATAATGTTTTTATGTCTATATAAAATAATTTCATTTGCTTGTCAATTTATATTATTGTCTATGATAAAATAATTTCCGGATCTTATTTTATTTTTAATAAGAAAATATAAATTGACAAGCAAATYAAATTATAATAATTCGAATTATGTTTATATGACAATATTTATAACTTATGTAAGTTTTAACATGTATTATTCAACTTTCTTTATCTCTTGCATTGCTAAATCATCTTGTATTAGTTTTCTTGTATATTAAAAAATAAAAATTTTAATCATGTGCATTTATCTTGTACTTGTCAAACGTACTTCTTATCATAAAAATATTAATTTGATATAAAATACCTTGAAAATAGATTTAAAACAAAAAAAATTATTAAGTTTAAAATCAAAAAGTTTTGGTAAYTTTTGATAAATGCATCTTGGAGTATACTAGTTTGATAAAATGCATCCTGAAGTATAAGGGTTTGAAATGATGCAACCTCACTCGCGAGTTCAGGCGAATTCCGGTGAATCGGGGCGAGTTGGCTGGCCGGAGGATGCACTTTCAGAATTTTGGGTAGTACAGGATGTATTAAATTACAAAAAAACATTAGAATGCAAACCCAAAAAATATGTATAGTACAGGATGCATATAATTTTTTACCTTTAAGTAAATGCTTGATAAGTATTGATATTGTCATGAGGATTTTGTTTGAATGAATTAAATATCTAGCTTATAACTTATTTAGCAATAAGAAGAGAGATTATATGTTTAGCCTTGTGGATCTTTGTGATTTTATGATCGATCATCCTACRGTCTCTCAGTTTCATGACAGTACAGTTTCTTAGCTAGTTTTCTAGATCACTATATGATAGGCTTTTTCGTTTTAATAAATGATACCAACTGGAAGGACAAAATTTGAAGGACAAATTTGTCAATCTTATAGGGTAAACARATAGGAACGACATATATAATTCATTCCTGCAGGTCCATTTACCTATTGGAACGACATTTGCCGTTTGTATAAATATAAATGTCGTTCCAACAGAATGTCAATATATTGAAARAACATTTGTCGTTACTATAAATATAATTATCGTTCTAACAGAGCACCAATTTAATGGTGTATCTATTGGAATGATAAGTCCTTCAATTAAACAAAAGTCCTTCCAAAATATCACTAACCTCATTTAATATCCTCCACCTAATTTTCACCTTCTCCCCACTTTTTCAATATTAATTCCGYTTTTATCCTTCAGCCTTGGTTTTTCTCCTCCCCAGATTTCTCATCTCCAAATTTCTCCTCTTCAAATCCATGTCCGAGCGTAAATTCCTCTTGCTGTAATTGGAAGGACCTGTCTTTCCAGAATGTTTATGATGWCCTTCCAATAAGTGAACTTGAGGAAATAAAACAAAGGTACGATTTCAATTCTTCTCCCTACCTCCTATGTTTAWTTTTGTGTTTTATTTCAAGAAGTTTGCAGAAATGACGGATGAATTGCTTCTCCCTGCCTCTTGCGTTTGTTTTTGTATTATATTTCAAGAAATTTGCAACAATGTTAGATAAYTTGGGGAGTGAATCCTTTTTCTTGTACTTGGAAGGACATGTCCTTCCACAATATTGGGTTATCGTTCCAAGAAATAATTGTGTTTGGAAGGACTTGTCCTTCCAGAATTTTGATTTTATCATTCCAGTAAGTTATTTATTTTTGTGTTTGTTTTCAAACTAAAAGAATAGAAATTTGGTAATGCACYCCATACGCACACTCAAATAGAAAGGAAGATTGTAATTTTATATATTATAATTTTCTAATATTTRTTGGTTGTTTTGTGCTTTGATTTTTTWTTTTATTTTTTTTGGTAATCAACCCATAGTTATGTTAAATACTAAAAAATATATAGTTTATGTAAATATGCATAAAATAAATGAGATYAAAATAAATCCAAAATAGAAAGAAAATAATCAAAGAAACTAACACACACCTTAGGGGTAGTGTTTGTAAATAAACGTAAAATAGATGATTTATTTTTTGTAAATAATTTATAATAGATTAGCTAAGAATTTACCTGATTTTATTTTGGTTCTTTTTTCAGCTTTCAAATATGGTGATGGATAAGAAATGGACGCAAATTACAAATAAAATGTCACKATAGTTCAGGCATGGAGTGAATGAATTTATTAACATGTGTGGGACTTTTGTYAATAAGAGAGGCTTGATTAAGTGCCCGTGCAACAAGTGTTTAAATGTGGAGTCTCAGAAGTTGGAAGCTGTTCGGATCCATATTCAGAGGTATGGGTTTGATGCATCATATGGATGAAATGAGAAATGTGARGGCAGACGTGGACCCAGATGATGAGATGGGTTGGAGGGCCCTGACAAGTAGTATCATAACTTGTACGAGGRAATGAACACTAAAATTGTATGAAGGAATATCATCATTCTCTTCACTAAATTTTCTTGTGAAGTTGATGAATATCAAGTTGAATAACAAGTGGACCAATGGATCTTTTAATGAGTTTCTTAAGTTATTGAAACTCGCATTCCCATCGATGAAACTTGTCAACTCACATTATGAGGCTAGGAAGTTGTTTGAAAGTTTGGGCCTCGGATATCAGAACATACATGTATGTAAGTATGTGATTTGCATCTTTTTGTACATATTTTCATTATCGTTTTTGTTTCAGGTTGCGTGTTTTTCGCTTGCTTTTTGTTGATTTAGGAGTCGGGTAGGCCGTTTTTCATATTTCTAGATTTTCTTAGTTTTTGTACGTTTTTCTTACTTATTTTCGTTGTTTTTTTCACGTTTCCATTTTTCTTGGCCATAGGACGTCCAAGCGGGGCCCACGCTCGTTGGAATCGTTGATACTCGACTCGGAATTGGACAGACAAAGCAAGGAATCACAACGGACGAGGTTCGATAAATCGGCGGACACGAAAAGGACGAGAAATCAAGCCGGGCGCTGGAATCCAGTCGACCGACTGAATGTTCAGTCGATCGACTGACCTTTAAGTCGATCGACTGAACCGGCTGAAATCGACTGGATTCCAGCGAATTTTGAAGTTTTTGACATGGCAGTCGATCGACTGCCTACCTGGCCGATCGAATGTCGTCGATCGACTGAGCCACCAAGATCGACTGAATTACAGGGCTTCAGGCCATTTTTGACATCGCAGTCGATCGACTGCCGACAAGGCCGATCGACTGCAGTCGATCGACTGCTTATTCTCAGTCAATCGACTGAAAAGCAGATTTTTGAAGATATTAAGCAATCATACGTCATTTCAACCAGACAACTTGCATCAGAGCTTCTTCCCCAGGAAGCTCCTCCAAAAACCAGAAAAAGCAGCTTTTCATCTTTTTACTTCTTTTTAATTCCTATAAATTCTAGTAATTAGATATAGATTAGTTAAGTTTAGATTTAAGCTAGTTTATGTTCAAGCTTTGTTTCAAGCTATCTTTTGTGAAGATCCATCA